>CM050513.1:47496253-47788753 GCA_027563665.1 Antrozous pallidus | reverse complement strand
CATTTCTGTATCTTTTATAATTGAAACTTTGTAGCATTGAATGGAGGCCTAGGCTGGCAACAGCAGGCAGAATGCTTGGTTTTCTCCATTGCCAGGGAAACCCAAGCCTTCTTCCTGCTCTCAGTGGTGGCAGCCATATTGGTTGGATTTATTTGCATAATCTGTTCCTGATTGACTGGTGGACATAGCTGTGGGCATGGATTGTGGGGGTAGCAAAGGTATGGTCAAATTTGCATATTACTCTTTTATTAGATAGGATAGGCTATACACTGAGTGGCCAGATTATTATGTCTTCAGAGATCATAATCTGGCCACTTAGTGTATATGTATAAAGATATTAATTTAGGCATAAATATATGCACCATGTGATAAATATGAATACAATGCAGACACAGTCTGATGATCATTTAAGCTGCCCAGCATTTTCAAGGCTATGGCTATGTAATTACTTTATATTATTAGGGATTCCATTTAAAGATCATTTATTTTCCTTATTCTCTTTACGGAGAAGCAATGGAGATTTCATGAAATAAGCTTTTCCTAAAATGTTTCCCCATTGATGACAGCCTAGTCACTAAAAACAAAAATGTTCACATTTTGTGCAAGGAAACTTTGATCAATGTTTTACAATGTGTCATTATCAGGTAACAGTTCTTCACAGTAGGTAATTAGCAGGTGGTAATGAGAATCAAGTCCAAAATTTCACATATGCCCCTAAAAACTATACTTCCAGCAGGTGGAAAGAGCTAAGAAATCGAGGTGCAAAATGCTTTTCCACACATTGCCTAAGTAAATAGAAAGGTAAATTCTTTTCAAAATCAGAAAGCTGGTCAAATGTCAGAAAATCAGAATCTGCAAATAATCAGATGGTACTACTGATCATCAACTATGGATTATCTATTGCTTGCAGTGTGCTTTGGTTGAACTAATTTTAAAGTAACAGTATTTTCATGATAACTGATTCTGCACAAATATGTTGGCTCATTTATAATTAATAACAAATTTAAAACTTATTGAATATTGAGCTCCAGCTGAGCATAGGACAAAACCCAATGTAATATGTGGTATGCTTTTATGTTAACAACCTACTGTCTTAGAATCTCTATTACAAATTGCCACAGTAATAGACATATGCAATTAAATATAACATGTTGGTTAAATTGTAAAGCTGTGGAATCAGATGTCTGGGTTCTCATTCTGAGACCAATATGCTTAAAGTGGATGATTTTAAACAAATTGCTTAAATTACCTGAGCCTCTGCTATTTCCCCTGTGAGACTGGTGGGATAAATAAAAGTGACTCTTTGGTAGGGAGATACAAGAGACAGGTGAAAAATAAAAGCACAGCCCTTAGCAGAGTACTTGAGAATGCAGGCTCCATAATTTTAGCTATTATTTTTACTATCACTTCGACTTTTATTATCATCATCATATATCTAGCAGAGCCTTGGTATTACTTACCTAGATATTCCCAGGAACAGGTAGAATCGTAAGCTGTTACCAACCACTATTAAAACCTGCAATCGAATCTGGAATTAGCTTTCCACCTAACGTAGAAAATGTTTTATGGAATGGAACACATGGTTGGCTGGTTTTGAGAAAGCATAGTGGTAATAGGGAGACACGGAAGAAAGACTTTAGCACTCACAGCAATTGTTGCCACAGGGAGGCAAGCTTAGCTGGGTCCTGGGAATTAAGCCCCTCATTATTGCATGACAACACTGGACTATCAGTGATGCAGCACATCAAAAGAATAATGGAATGTTTTCTCAAAGACAGAGTGAAGGATTAAGGGACAAAACTGAAATTATGCAAAAGAAAAATGTTGGTAATTATATTGATATTTATGGAGTAATAGGTTTGTGCTACAGACTATGGCAGGAGGGGTAGCAAAGTCACACTTCTGTAAATAACATTGCTGATTAGAGTTTTAATGTTCCCATTAAATAATCACAATTGAACTTCTAGAGTGATTTAAAAATGTGCAAACACATATACTTTGAATATATATGTACATATATATCTCCATATATGTATATATGTACATATACTCTATATTCTGCTAATGAGAGAATATATGAGTTATAGTATATTCAGATATTACATTTTTGACTATTTTTGGCAATATTGCCACACAACAACTTACCTTCCCCTCTCCAACATTTTAAAGACTTTTAATGAAAAAATTTTCTTCTACACAACTCTTATTACTTGCGCTATAACAGATTATGATATACCCAATAAATTTCTACATAAGATAAAGCAAAGTGACCTTCCACAAGATTTTATAGTAAATCTGTGAAAATTATAGCCCCATATTTCCCTTAATTAACCTGCTGTAATAATAATAAAAAGAAATACTTACCCATTTTAGTCCCTCTAAGATTGCTCATTCAGACTCTATAATTGTTATAGTAACTGGATACTGAGAAATGCCAAAGGCATTCATAGAAATCTAGAGTTCATCAAAAGGTTCTGCTTTATTAGTCTTTGCTGTTGAGTAAAATCATACTCAGTGAGCTGGAAAACAAGGTGGAGAGGCAGGATTATGTTTTTGGATAACTATAGAAACATTTACTAAGAAGCACATATTTCTGCATATTTTTCCCTGGACCCCTATCCCTAACCCCTAACCTTTCCTTATTTCTAGGATTTATATTGCTATTTATTGCTAAAATTGGTCAGTGAACATTTTAGAGTATATGAGCTAATGATGGCTGGCTTCACATTATCTTTGAGTCTGAGAGTAATACATAGCATTGTAATGAGACAGAATGGCTAATGAGAGAAGAGGTAGATGTTAATTTCCCTTGAGGTGTTTACTTTCCTGTGTCGAATTAACTATTTCTATTGTTTAGCATATTCCCAGATTACCATCACCTTTGACAAGATATGATATGAAGCTTTATGAAGAAAGACTGCCATATTATTTTACTCTCAGCCTCATATCTCTTTTCCTTTATTTTATTTTTTCCTTATAAGCTGGAGGTTACAAGCTAAATTCATTTTTAAGAACAGTGGAAAGTCATCAACAAATTATTATATATTTTATGATGCATAATGACACTCTTTGTAATAAGTAGTTTTTGTGTTTATTTGTTTAAAAAGATGGCATTGCAATGGGAAACATACTCTGGCAATTTTATAGACCAATAAATAAATTCGTGTTATTAATGACCACTGTCAGAAAGTGTCTTGTGTTTGATTACTGGCAATGGCTGTTGCCAAATAGATTCTTGGTAATAAGATCCTTGATTCTCTATTGAACAGTCTCTGGAAAGGTACCCTGACAGATTAACTAACCTGTGATTTATCCAATCAAGGACACTCTCAGAAAGATTTGAGTGCTTCCCTCCCTTTCGATCATAATAATGACTCTAGTTAGCCTAGGATTAAGACAGGCACTTTTTTCCTTTAAAATGTTAGAGGAAAAAAAATCAAGCCATGCTTACTAGCTTTTATTACATTGCGGTATTTTTCTAGATATATAAAATCGTGAAAAATCTTGGTTTTATGACTATAGATATCTACTGATACCATTCTTTCTGAAAAAAGGGAGAGTTTGGCTAAGAAATTATATTTATTTTATATTCCTGCTGTACCAGATTTTCACAGATTTAGTGGACTTCAACATCATAACTGATGCTATCTAATAAAGAGGGAATATGCTAATTATTGCCCCACCCTCAAATATGGCAGCACGCACAGCCAATAGGGAGGGTATATGCTAATTGACTATCCCACCCTCAAAGGTAGCAGTGCCCACAGCCAATAAGGAGGGTATATGCTAATTGACTGCCATGTCCTCAAAGATGACAATGCCCACAGCCAATGAGGGATATGCTAATTGACAGTCATGCCCTCAAAGATGGCAGTGTCCAGAGATACATGATGGTGGCACCCAGTCCCCTTAGCCCTGCCAGGGTGGCAGGTGTGTGACAACGCCAGTTGCATGCCTGAATATGGAGTCCCCTAGTCCCTAGCCCCTCAGCTGCCCAGGGCTGGCCCAACGAGCAGGCAAGCCTTGAATGGCTGCTGCCCAGCTGCCCAGGGCCAGAGCAAAGTGCAAGCAAGCCTCAGATGGTGGCTGTCCAGCCAACACTGAGTCATAGGAAAGCCTCAGATGTCTGTTGCCCAGCCACCCAGAGCCACCCAAGGCTCAAGTAACCAGGGGGCCAACCAAGGCTTGCACTGCTGGCAGTGGTAGCAGCAGAGGTGTGATGGGGGTGTCACCTTCCCCTGATGGCCAGGTTGCCTCCCACCCCTGAGGGCTCTTGGACTTTGAGAGGGGGAAGGCCAGGCTGAGGGACCCCACCCCCTTTCCAGTGCTTGTATTTTCATGCACCAGGCCTCTAGTTATCTTATAATTCTGAAGGTCAGAAATCTGAATTGATTTCTCAAGAATAAAATCAATTTGCGGGCATGGCTGTATGCCTTCTAGAAGCTCTAGGGAAGCTGCTTTCTTACCTATTCCACCTTCCAAGGCTACCACATTCCTTGGCTAGTGGTCTTCTTCCAAGATGAAAGCCAGCAATGACCAATTGAGTTCTTTTCACACCGCATCCTACTGATACTGACTGTCCTATTTCCCTCAGTCACTTACAGTAATCCTTGTAGTTAGAAAGGGACACATCTGGATAATTAAGAAGAATCTCCACATCCCAAGTTCAGCTGATTAATAACTTTATTTTCATCTGAAACATTAATTTCCCATGTATCATAACATAATAGGCTCCAGAGATTAGGAAGCAGACACATTTGGGAGGACAGTATTCTGCCTACTTCAGGATATAAATCAATTTTTCACCATTTATATAGAAAATAATGCAACTAAATTCTCTGTAGCTAAATGTTTTAAAATTACAATGTTGGAGTCTGGTAATTTATTGTATTATGTTCTTTTATCAGTTCAATATTATTTACCACTTAAATAATCTCTGCCCAACCACTGGAATTAGATTTCGAAAAGCCTTAGTGATAAAAACTAAACCTAAGGAAATTGAATTTAATGGAAAATATTAATAAAAGGAGAAATATATGTATATATGCACATATACATTTTAACTACTCACTGAAACAAAATACACTGAGATAACCAAAGAACAATCACTTATATAGTATATATTTAATTGGTATAATAAGTGTTTGGATAATAAAATTAAAAATTTGTCATTTTTTAACATTTCTGAATTTGGGATTCATCATTCAATTTTGATTTTTCAAGTAAGAGTTATAAAGTATTTATTTGTCTGCATATTGCATCAAAACTTACAGAATGATTTTAGCTATCTTGGAAGAAAACCCGGACATATAGTGAAAGCACTTTTAAGAAATGCTGTAGTACAGAAACTCTCACTGGCAGAAAAGATAATGTGTAGAAATGCACACATACACATGCACACACAGGCACACACAGGTGAAGAGTTGCAGAAGATTTGGACACTATGAAAATGTTTTAATGGCACATTAACCAATATACTGTACCTATATTTTCTTTTTAAGGTAAACAAAAGTATAATATTATACTAAAGAATCTCAATAATCACAAAATAAAGTATACATGGTAAAAAAATTTAAGTTTCACTAGCAGCATTTCTTTCTTTTTTTTCAGAAATCATAGGTATTAAAATTTTAATAATAGAATATTATTTTAAAGGTATGCTAATAAATTTGATAGCTAGGATGAAATATTTTAGAGCATTTAAAATTTATTAAAACCACCCTCATCAGTGTGGCTCAGTTGGTTGGGCATTATTCCATGAACTGAGGAGTTGCTGATTCATTCCAGGTCAGGGCACATACCCGAGTTGCTCCATCCTCTGTAGGAGGTAGAGGCAGTTACAAGAGACAGTCTGTCTATGCTTCATTATCAAATTGATGGTTCTCTCTTTTTATCTCACTTCCTCCCTCTCCAGAAATCAATAAAAGACTGTCAGCTGATTTCTCAACAGAAACTTTGTAGGCCAGAATGAAGTGACAAGAAACATTCAAAGCAATGAAAAGCAAGGATCTACAACCAAGATTGCCCAGAAAAGCCATTATTTAGAAACGAAGGTCAGACAAGAAATAGCTAACCGATTTCATCACAACCAAATCAATATTATATGAAAAGTTAAAGGGTTTTCTTTAAGAAAAATAAGGAGAAAATTATAAAAATATAAACAATAAAGTGATAATAAATACATATCTATCTAAAAATAAAAATAAACAAGCAGAAGAGAGATACAGACTCAAAGATAGAACTTTTGAATGGATGCCAGATGGGAGGGAGATTTTGAGGGTGGAAAAGGTGAAGGTGAAAATCAGTAGTTACAGTGTAGTCATGGGGGTATCAAGTACAGCATAGAATGTATAGTCAATAATATTCTAAAAACTGTGTATGGTGTCAGATAGGTATGACAGAGTAAAGGAAACTGCATGTTCTGTTGTATAATGCAGATGATATGTATTATATTATCTGTGTGGCTACTGATTTGTCACAAATTCAGTGAGAAAACAAGTCAATTACATATTTTTGAATACCTGCTATGCATAATGTACAGTAAATTTATAAGGAAGTTAAATAGGTCATAGTCCCTGCTCTCAAGAGGTTTATGTGTTATTATTTTTCCCTCTTTTAAACTGTTACAACAATGAACCGTAATATTTCAAGAAAAACAATCTTAAATATAATAGTTACATGCAATAAACATTAATATCTCAAGAAAAATGATTTTAAATATGATGTTACATGCAATAGACACCAATTATTCAAGAAAAATAATCTTAAATATAATAATACTAGAGGCCTGGTGCATAAAATTCGTGCCCTGGGGTGGTGGTGTGTCCCTCAGCCCAGCCTGCACCCTCTCCAAACTGGGTCCCCTCAAAGGATGTCTGACTTCCCATTTAGGCCCAATCCCAAGAGGGGCAGTCTGACATCCTTCTAACAATCCAGGACTTCTTGGCTCCAAATTGCTCGCCTACCTGCCTCCCTGATTGCCCCTAACCACTTTTGCCTGCCAGTCTGATCACCCGCTAACCACTACCCTCCAGCTTAATTGATGTCTCACTGCTCCCCTGCCAGCCTGTTTGCCCCCAACTTCCCTCCTCTGCTGGCCTGGTCACCCCTAACTGCCCTCCCCTGCAAGCTTGATCACCCTCAACTGCCCTCCCTTGTAGACCTGGTCCCTCCCAACTGCCCTCCCCTAATGGACTGATCACCCACAACTGCACTCCCTTGCAGGTCAGGAACCTCCCAATGGCCCTCCCCTTCTGGCCATCTTGTGTCCACATGGGAACAGCCCTCTTGAGTATTGAATTGATGGTCAATCTGCGTATTACTCTTTTATTAGATAGTACAGAGGCCTGGTGCATTGGTGGGGGCCAGCTGGTTTGCCCTGAAGAATGTCCTGGTCAGGGTGGGGGTCCCCTTGGGACATGGAGTGGCCTGGGCGAGAGGCCTGTGGTGGTTTGCAGGCTGGCCACGCCCCCCAGCAACCCAAGTGGGAGGCCCTGGGATCTGGGATTAATTTATGTTCTACAATTGAAACTTTGTAGCCTAGAATGGAGGCTTAGGCTAGGGCTGCAAGCAGTTGGGCTTCCTCCATCGCCCCGGCAACCCTAGCCTCTTCTCTCTCCATCTCCATGGCTGCCGCCATTTCTGTTGGGATTACGTATCCTCTATAATTGAAACTTTATAGCATTGAGTGGAGGCCTAGGCCTGCAATGGCAGGCAGAAAGCTTGGCTTCATCTGTTGCTGGGAAAACTGAAGCCTCCCTCCCGCTCTCAGTGGTGGCAGCCATCGTGGTTGGGGTATATTTCCATAATTTGCTCGTGATTGTGGGCATGGCTTGATTGGAAGTATGGTCAATTTGCATATTACTATTTTATTAGATAGGACTACATGCAATAAACATTAATATTTTAAGAATACAAGGATTTTTAGTATGATAGTATTACCAAAACTGTACTAATATAGTATGGCACAAAAATTATAGGAAATATTAAAAATCTGCAAATAACAAGAGTACTTCTATTAGATTCTAGGATATTTTTTCCCTCTGGCTCTAATTTTGTTCATCAGATTCATCCAAACTTGGAAATACATAATTATGTATTAAAAAAGAATGTATATATATTAAGAGTCAAAAAAGAACTTGAATAAATCTAATACTCAAAAGGCCAAAAAATGTATCATGATATCAAGAAATATAACTTCTTTTTCTTTTAACTGCCTAACATCCTATATAATAAAGACCCAGTGACCCAAATGGTAGAATGACCAAAACAACTGGAAACCAAACACCAGGGCCCCTCACCCAGGCTGGCCCTCTCCCCCAGGGAGTGGTTAGTGCCACCCCTAGGCAACGCGATTGGTTGTGAATTTGATGGGGGGAGAGTTAAGGATCTGCAGGGTTGGTGTGGTTGGCCCAGAGTAAGTTTGAAGTGTGCTGGGGAAGGAAAAGGAGAATCTGATTGGAAACGGCCCAGAACAGTACCTTTCTCATTGCAAACTGGGGTGACATAGACTGGGCAATTGTTTCATGAGTGCACTTTGGACCGACATGTTCAAGGCAGTGGCAATATTCCTGAAATGTCACTGATTCCAAATAGTAAACAGCTATCAATGGCAAAACAAAAATTCTCTCCAACTAGAGGCCTTGGACATTGCAATGTGACTGAAGGAAACACCACTTAAGGAGGAGCTAGAAAAAACAGACGTATTAGACCAGAGGATTGCAGTATTGTGGAGTGTGGCTGGGCACCAACTGCTAGAATGTGAGCCTGTTATTGCACATATACATAGTCAGCTCTATATTAGTAGTCCTCGGTTTCACAGTATTAAGGCGTGACTTCTGGAGGAAAATTATTTTGATTGAGGTTTGCTGTTTCCTTTCTGTGAGAAAGATCAGAATTAAAACTGTCCTTGGTTAGCTGGGTTTGAAGTGAAGAAAATGGGATAGTGATGAATAAGACACTTTGGAGAGAGTGAAGGGCAGTTTGTTCAGACAGTTGAGAAGTCAGAATTATAGTTTAATTGGAATAGAAAGCCTGCTAATAGCACCTGATGCCTGAAATCTGAGCACTCTACTTTTAGGCTTTCTAGTTCAAGTTTTTGGAGACTGCCTATTAAAATATCCCAAAGTGCAGAAACCATGACCCCTTCCCCAGCCTGGCCCCATCCCCCAGGGAGTGGTTAGGGGCTTCAGGCAGGCATGCAAAGTGGTTAGGAGCGAATGGTCCTGGATTGGGAGAGGGATGTCTGACTGCCAATTTAGGCCTGATCCTGCGGGGATCTCCTGAAGATCCTAGATTGCAAGATGCTGCAGGCCATGCTGAGGAACCTCCCACTCCTCCGTCCTGGGCATGAATTTTGTGCACTGGGTCTCTAGTACTACTATAATACATTTTTCTATACATTTTAAAATTTTTTTCAAATATCTTTTTATTGATTTCAGAGAGGAAGGAGAGGGAGAGAGAGATAGAAACATCAATGATGATAGGGAATCACCACTGATTGGCTGCCTCTTGTATGTCCCCGACTGGGGATCAAGCCTGCAACCAGGCATGAGCCCTTGACCGGAATCGAACCTCGGACCCTTCAATCCACAGGCCAATGCTCTATCCACTGAGCAAAACCAGCCAGGGCTTCCATAAGTTTTTGATAAATATTTTTGATTACCTCTTTATATAATGACAATTTTGCAATTTTTTAGAAATAAAAAAAATCAATTGACATTTCTTTAGCATGGTTGATTTAATGTTTATTGTTGATAGTTTTAACAAGAAGTAGATGTGAAATAAATTATTCATGTATACTTTTGTCAGTTTACCAATTTGAAATGTTCATATATCAGCTTTTGGTCCCAAACATTTCAAATCTTATGTATCATCCAGTAAACCACATATTTCCAAAATAGAGTACCATCAGGGTAAGATTTTGCTGGAAGCTATTCTTATACCAGAGTGGATGGTAATAATTTAATTATACATGGAACTGGCTACAATTCATATCATAGTTCCTAATAAATGCAAACAAAATGTGCCCCTATTCATACTGTACCTTAGCCAGATCCTAAAATCACCTTCTCATTCCAATGTTACCAGTCAGAAAGGGTGGATGATGGGGGGAGTACACTTAATCATTGAGATGCTATCCTCAACCAACTGTGTAAAAGCATCTTATTTTTACAAATGTAACAAAAAGATATAATTATATAAACACATTGTTGAGGTCCTTCCTAGGAAATTGAATGAGACCAAACAAGTAAGGGCCTTGAAATTCAAACTTCATTCTCTTCCCAGTAAATTTTCCTCTACGTCTTACATCATAAATTTAAGTACCTCATCTTTCATTTTAAATAGTTATGCACATACAGCCATTCATATTAATTTTGTAAAAAACTATCCTATTGCTACATTGTCTATAGCATTAATTGTTATGAAAGAATCACATTGTTGGGTTGATTATCACTTAATAATGTAGATAGTGGTATATTCCTTCATTCCACCTATCTCGTCATAGTAGTTGCTTGTGGGCTTTGTCACCTGTCTGTAACCATGAAGTTTTTTTTCACCAGATCATTAATAGGCCACAGACCAGGTTGGAAGCATAGATTTAACTGAGCTCCTGTAGCCTCTTCATTTCAGCATTTTCTTTTTGTCTTAAGCTCCATGAAGTTGTTATTATTGACATACTTATATCATTACATTTATTTTACCTTTTCTTTCTGTTTCCATCCTAGGATGGTACAGAGATAAATGGTGAACAACTGAAGTTATTTATCTTTTCTCTGGGATGATTTGGTAGAACAGAGCGGCTTCATGTTAGCAGACATTGCCAGCGCTTACCCAGTACCCCGGGATGCCTATTGAACAGCCTAGTCTGCTTCTCTCTAAATTTGAGGGTTGTATTGAGCACTGTTAATTCCCTGCCTAGATCCCCTTGGATCCCTTTTATAGATTCTACACATCTATTCTTATTTTCTCCGTGCTTTGTTTCTAATAGCTTTGCAAAGGGTTAGCAATTTTTTCCTACAAAACTCACAGGATCAATAACTATTTCTTTGGAAAAACTGAGAGCTTCAACTTTTAAACTAAAGTGCCTTTGTTTTTTTCCTTGCTAAACTCCAAACCAAGGAATGCAATTACTTTTCTAGGTCTGCTCACTCTTATTTATTTCTGAGAATGAGTAGAAGTATCCATTTTTATTCCATATACATTTGCATTATTCCACACATTCTTGTTTACATATTTCTTTGGCTTAAGCAATTGAAACATTAAATTTATGCTAATGCCCATTCTCAGGGACTGAATTTTTCTCTTTTTCTATTTCCTGGTGCTCTTACTTGGGACCATTGATAGTTCAGCAGACTACCCTTGGAGATTCCAGAAACATGAGAGTGGCTGAGAGTTTATTTACATCCCTTGAGGCAGCTCATAGGCAGTGATAGACTGGTGCCAGAAAATGAAGGCTCAATTCCATTGCCTGAAGGTGGGCAAACTGAAATATAATTTATACCAAGAGCTCCCCTGCTGGGTTAGCCTGGGGACTGGAATTACAATCACTTGGAATCAAACTTTAGCTTAGATTCTCTTTCTATGTCTTGCTTGCCCCACTCCCTTACTGGTTTATCCTGGGAGCACTCTCCTTAGTAAAGCACTTGCACATTAATACCATCTCGTGGTCTGTCTTTCGGGAACTTGAACTAAGTCAGTGGTATTTTTGAAAATTTATTAGTAGTTTCTCCTTAACTAATAACAGAATTGTCGATTTCTTTCCATGGCTATAACTTCCACATTTTGTATCTGAGAGTTGTATTTATGAACAACAGGAGCGCGCACGCGCGCGCACACACACACACACACACACACAGCAACTACTCCAAACCCAGACAGGAAAGTGAGACATGTGGGTATGGATTATCTCCAGTTTCCATATTATTAACTCATGTTTAAGCATAGCATCTTGGAATGTTATGAATACTCAAGAAAATTTTAGGAATCAATGAAAGCAATTATTAATCATGTCAATCCTATCTAATAAAAGTGTAATATGCAAATTGACCTTACCTTCGCTACACCTAATAATCCATGCCCACAAGCCACGTCCACCAGCCAATCACAGGGTGATGGCTCTGGGTTAGGTCGGCCAGGCTGTGGGTGGGACCAGTCAGGAATGGCGGGGCCCCAATAGCAGTGCCCAGATCCAGGTCTAGAAAGGACCTCTCCCCGAGAGATCCTTTCCGGCCCTGGGGTAAGGCTGGGCTGGGCTGTGGGTAAGGCCAGCCAGCGATGGCAGTATCGATCACAGTGCCCTGCAATGGCCCGGTGCCCAGGTCCAGGTCAGAAAAGGGCCTCTCCCTGGGTTAGGCCAGCCAAGCTGTGGGCGGGGCCAGCCAGTTATGGCCAGGCCCCAAACGCAGGGCCCTGTGATGGCCGCTGGGTACTGGGCTGGGCTGTAGTCAGAAGAAAAGAGATACACTATACACAGGAATAAACATAAAGATTACAAGAGATTTCTCATCAGAAACAGTGTAAAAGAGAAGATAGTAGAGCAACATCATTAAAGTACTCACAAGGGGAAAAATCCTTTCAATTTATAATTCTAGACTGAGTGAAAATATTTTAAAAATAGTTTAAAATAACCAAAATATATTTTAACTATTTTAGAAATAGTTAAAATATTTCTTATATATAAAAGATTGAATATTTTTTAATCACCAGCAGATTTGTAGCGTAAGAAATGTTAAAAGAAGGCCTGCAAGCAGAAATAAAATTTTGCCAGATATAAATAATGATCTATAGCAAGAAATGGAAAATAGCAAAGAGAGTATATGCATAAAAATATAATAGAAGTTTCTTATTATTTAAATATATTTAAAGATAATTAACTATTTAAACAAATAATAATGTGATGTCAGTTTTATAACATCTGTGTAAGTAAAATACATGACAACAATAGCACAAAGATTGCCTGGGAAAAATGAAATTTTGTTACAGTGAAGTTTCTATACATGATGTGAGGTGGTAAAATATCCACTTGAAAATAGACTGTGACAAGTTAAAATCCTATATAATGAAGAGCTAATATGCACCTTCATGCCATCATGCCATAATGGCTCAGACACTCAACACTGGGGAGAGAGGAATGAAGACCAAATAGGCTATGGACTGGGAGAGGGACAAGCCACCCACTCTATGGTCCCGGATGCCAATAGCTGTGCCTGCATCTCTGGCCCAAGAGAGGGACAAGCTGCATGTGCTGTGGTCCTGCGTGCCCGCAGGTGCCTGTGGCTACAGCTGGCCTGAGTGAAGCTGGCCCAGGTCCTGGGTGCCTATAGCTGGACAGAGGGAGGGAAGCCTGGGTCCCAGGTGTGGGACAGGCAGAGGCAGTTAGGGGCAATTAGGCCAGCAGGGGAGTACTTAGGGATGATCAGGCTGGTAGGGGTGCACTTAGGGGCGATCAGTCAGGCAGGCAGAGGTGGTTAGGCAAGATCGGTTAGGCAGAGTTGGTTAGGGTCGATCAGGCAGGCAGGCAGAGGGGTTAGGGGCAATCAGTCAGGAAGGCCAGTGAGCAGTTAGGAGCCAGTGGTCCTAGATTGCGAGAGGGATGTCTGACTGCTGACAGTTAGACATCTCTGACTGCCAACAGTCAGATATCCCCAAAGGGGTCCCTGATTGGAGAGGGTGCAGACTGGACTGAGGGAAACTCCCTCTGTGAACAAATTTTGTGCACTGGGCCACTAGTGTAAATATAATCACTAAGAAAAGTGCCTACTGGAAACTTTCTTTTCATTCAATCTCTGTCTATCATCTATCTACATATCAATCAATATATTAGTTTCCTATATATTTATCTATTATAGATTGGCAGATAGGTTGTATAGGATACACCTCTCAAATTATAGGATGAAAGTAGTGTGCACATGTTATTTTTTCTCATGTTTTTACTGTGTTAATTGAGAAATCAATAATATCACCAATATCTGACATGGTTTAGTAGATAAGTTAGCTGAAATCAGAAGCTTGGTTCACTGTGCTATTACCAGACTAGAAAGCCTACATTCAATCAGTTATATACACTATGTCAAACTTCTCTTCATGACGTATATGTTTACCCTATTAAAAAATCACATTCACATTTCAGTACTCTCTAAAGTGAGTGGTTGATAAATGACAAGTGGAAAAGAAAGGTTGAAGTAACTGTGTTAAAGAAAGCATCTGAAGTGCACTTTATTTTGCAGTGACAGCTAGTAAAATAATAGTTATTTATTCTGAGTATTTCCTGTTCAAAGGAAAATATGTTCTTGGAAATGGAAAGTGAGAGGAGATATAACAGAAATTCTGATGATTTCTTCTCAGGAGGAACTTGAACTCTAGTTAAGTGGTTTCTGATCTTTTTTTTTCTTTTAATTTCTGACATCTATCTAATAAGCAGACACAAATTTGAATTGTCATTCTGTCATTTTTTCTCAAACTATTTCATCTCTACTTTTAAACTTTAAAAACATCTCCGTCATCCCATTTTCAATATTCTTTGCCCCTAAACCTCTTCCATAATATATATCTGTTCTGTTATAATTTGTCCAGCATTCTTTTTCATTGTCACGCACAAAAAAGCAACAACAAAACAAACAAACAAACAAAAAACAAACAGCTTTCATTAAACCCTAAAATATTCAAAGACTGTTCTGTCTTCAAAAGAAGATTCAACGCTTGCCCTATCAGGAGGGGATGATTGGTGGCTCTTGCCAGTTTTATGTTGGGAATATTGATAATTAATATTGTAATCAAAGAAAACAAAATAATTTCAAGAGAAACATCAAAAGTGCTTTATTCAAAGTAATATCAATTGCTGGCTATACATTTTCCCATATTTGAAGTAATTTGTGGATACCATCCCAATAGAACTTTTCTTGTTTTGAGGCAAACCATTCAGAGACCCAATTTTCCACTTCTTTCTATGTTTTGGAGTGCTGCTCAGAAAGTGCATGTACCATGAATTGGAAAAGTGGTAATTTGAAGGAACAGGTCTGGTGAATACAGCAGGTGGGTTAATAATTCTCAGGCAATATCTTTTACTGTGTTTTTAACTGGTTTTGAAGTGTGTCATGGTGCATCATCATGAAGCAAAATTACCTTGTGTCTTCTGGAACATTCTGGTCATTGCATGATCAAAGCATGGTTCAAATTGATTATTTGCTATTGGTAGTGATCAGTATTAATGGTTTCAACTGGTTTTAGAAGCTCATAATACACCACACTTTCCTGATACCACCAAATGAAGAGCATTGTCTTCTTTCTGAAGGGATTTGGCCTTGCAGTTGATATCGGTGGTTGACCTGGATCAACCTGTGATTTTGTGCATTCGGGATTCTCAAAATAAATCCACTTTTCATCACTAGTCATAATTTGATGCAAAAAAAGACTTTCTCTCATGCCGTTGAAGCAACATTTCACTGGATGACTTTTCGGCTTTCCATTTGTCTTTTATTAAATTGATGTGGCACCCATTTTCCTTCCTTTAGAATCTTTCTCATTGATTGTAAATAATCAGAAATTGTTTGATGAGCAATGTTTAATCTTTCTGCAAGTTGTTTTTGAGTTTAACAGGCATCTTCTACTAATAATGCTTGTCATTGTTGGTCAAACTTTTTTAGTTGACTTGTATGTTCTTTGTCTTTCACATTGAAATTATCACTTTTAAAGTGTTTAAACCAGTGTTCACAATTATCTTGAGATGGAGCATATTCACCATAAACTTCCCGAAATATGCAATTACTTTCAACAGCACTTTTCTTCTAAATAAAGTAATGAATTATAAGTTCCTGCAAATGCTATATTTTTAGCACAATATTCGACATTTTTAAGTGTAAAAATATCTATGATGTTAACACCTTCAGCAAATTTGACATATGAAGTTTTGACAAAAGAGCAATACATATCAAATCGCATATATAACAATATATGTATAACTCCATCTATTGAAAAAAATCTTCCCCATTAACCAGTACACTTAGTATTTGGCAGAGTCTACAAAGTCAGCCTTAAGAAGCAGCAATTCTATTGCTGAGATAAATAAAAATATTAATCACAAAATGTCTTTCATAAAAATGTACATAGTAACCTTACTAATAATAGCTCTAAATTGGAAACAACCTAAATGTCTATCATCAGGAGAATTAGAAGTAAAATAAAGGTAGAAACTACAGATATGATATCCAAACACACCGATGGATCTCAAAACACATAATGAATGAAAGAAGATTGATGCAATAGCATACATTCTGAAGGATTCCATTTTTGTGAAGTTCTGGAATAGCCAACACTAACAAATGAGGGTAATCTGACCACTTACCTTGGGAGAGATATTGACTGGAAATGGTCACTAGGAAACTATCAGGGACAATAGAAAAGTCCTATATCTTGGTCCAGATAATGGTTACCCTGGTGTTTAAATTTGTCAAAAATCATAAAAATTATATAGTTAAAATCTTAACTTTTTAATATATTTAGAGTATAGTACCTTTATTAGTGAAAGAAGAACTAAAACAACTATGTGTAGGTGCTGTGCTATAAATTATATACAGTGTGAGGCAAAAGTAGGTTTACAGTTGTTCATATGGAAAAATAATACAATAATTAATAAGTAATAATATAAGAATGAACTCTGTTTTGCTTACTTAAAACTGTAAGCCTACCTTTGACCCACCTTGTACGTGTTATCTCTTTCTTCCTTACAACCTACCTTTGACCCACCTTGTACGTGTTATCTCTTTCTTCCTTACAGTAGTCCAGTGAATATACACTGAGTGGCCAGATTATTAGGAGCTCTGAATGCATACATATATTAGAGGCCCAGTGCATGAATTCGTGCATGGGTGGGGTCCAGCCAGCTTGGCCACAGGGAGGGGACATGGGTGGTTGGCTGACCTGCCTGCAGGTCAAACTCCTGGTTGAGGGGACAATTTGCATATTAGCCTTTTATTATATAAGTTATATACTGAGTGATCAGATTATTATGCATTCAGAGATCATAATAATCTCACCACTCAGTGTTTATTATGTTTTCTAACATATAAATAAAGACATTCTGTATCTGATGCATTCATTTATTTGACCAATGTATATAAAGCAAATAGAAAAGTCAGTATTCAATCTAAATCTACAATTACTACACTGTTGCTTTTTCTGCAATTATAATCATGCAGTGGCTAAGTAAGTTTTATATTAAAGTAATATAGCAAATAGGTTAAAAAGAATATAAAAGAGGTTGTGAAAAACATAAAAATACAAGTAAACACAAAAGAGGAAAAGTCAAAAACAAGTACTGAAAAAATGAAAAATATGTAATTAACAGAAAACCTATTATTAAAATAAAATTCATTGTTCCTTGTCACATATTAAAATACTAGAGGCCCAGAGCATGAAATTCATGCATGGCGGGGGGGTGGCGAAGGGGTCCCAAGGGCTTCCTCAGCCTGGCCCGCACCCTCTCTCAATCTGGGACTACTGGCTTCTCACTGCTCACTTGCCTGCCTGCCTACCTGATTGCCCCTAACCACCTCTTCCTTGGCCCCCACCATTGTGACTTCATCTGGAATGAGGTCCAAAAGGTCATTCAGCTGTCCAGTCTAATTAGCATATTACACTTTTATTATTATAGATGAATACGTAAATTTTACAACATTAAAGTAAAATGCTTTATACCAGGCTAAACCAGTTTGGCTCAGTAGATAGAGCATCGGTTTGCAGACTGAAAGGTCACAGGTTCAATTCCAGTCAAGAACATGCACCTTGGCTGTGGGCACATCCCCAGTAGGGGGTGTGCAAAAGGCAGCTGAGAGATGTTTCTCTCTCATCATCGATGTTTCTGACTTTCTATCTCTCTCCCTTCCTTTCTGTGAAAATTCAATAAAGTATATATTTTTAAAAAATAAATGCTTTATACCAGAGAACACCAGAAAGAAGATGCCAAAGGATGACATAGGGACAACATGATGTTGTACAGGATCCTCAGTGCATGCTGAAACTCGCTCTCTTTGACTTGGGGTGAGTCATTTAACCTTCACCTTATTTTACCTGCATGTAAAACTAGAAAGTTAAATAATGGTTTTCATTATAAAACTGTGGGGAAGATTAATTAGTTAATGTTCTCAGGAGCTTTGAGATTGAATGCCTCAAATAAGTGCTAAGTATAAAAAACAAAACTAAAGAGGTACAATAAGAAAATACACAGGTCAGAGAGATGAAAAGAGAAACACAGGATTATTAAAAAGAGGAAAAATGGAGATGGAAATATATAGAAGGGGGCAGTTTGGAAAATTTGATAAGTTTGAAAAACATTAACTCCAAATAAACACATACAAGAAAGCAAATATGTTTAAAATGATGTTGATATGTGCTAATTTGTTAAAAATATGACATTCTGAAAACACACATCAACATAATTGTAGTGCAACAGAAACCATAAATATTTTCTTTGCAAGATCACAGGATGTGCTAAATTTACCACATGTATCACATCCACGCTTTCTCCTTTCATTTTTATCAAATCTGCTTTTAGGAGTTGCATGCCTATCCCATGTGCAACCTTTGTTCACAGGTTCTATTTATCCCTATCGCCTACTCTAACTGTGTGAGATTCATTCAGTCAACCCCGAATAAGATGGATGGGACTCACTGACCACAAAGGGTTTCAGTGAACTGTGAAACAAGGAAATGAGCCAGTCTTCAGAAAGAAAAAAAAATTGGATGGGCTAAGCAACTCTAAAGCCAGTTACTGCAGTAATCTTGACTGTATAATTTCCTCTGACCAAATGAGAATTTCAAGGAGAAAAAAAAATGCCAGACTGCAGTTTTTTTCAAAAACATTTGGTGTTTACATGAAGAATTTAGTTTAAAATGAGTTTGGAATAGAACCGAAATATTTATTAGGAGTAACCATATGAACCACAGGTACCATGAAAGCTTGAAGTAGAACCAGTAGAGTTAACAATAGATACTGCAGGAACACTGACCATTTGGAACAGATGCTGGCAATCAGAAACTGAGCTGGTACCTGCCCAGCCAATATTTGTTCTGAGTTGGACCAGTGAGTGGTAAGGAAAACAGTATGGTTGGCTTGGTTTAGTTCCAGGGCCTCCTTCTTTTCTGATTCAATAACCTCTTCTCTTAAGTTTTACACACCTGGTTGTTGACCCGTGTTCTGTTGCCTTCCCACAGCCTTTCAGGTTCACTCATCATATCACCTTTCTCATTTGACTCTGTGATCTACATGATCTTTTAGCATCTATGTTATCAAACTTTTAATTTATTTTGGTCTGAAATTACATTTAGGAAAAATGTGATCTGATAAACTAATTTACACTAAGGCATTATGAAAATGTACACATTGGTGAGCTACTCCTTTTGTGACCCATAACAAACAGCATTCAAAAAAAGAAAAGAAAAGAAAAGAAAGGAACATAAACTTTTGTGTTTTTATAGCAGGTACTTCCAGGTTGTAAATTAATGTAGAATCCTTCAAATCAAACAGTTTTTTAATATATTTTATTGATATTTTAACAGAAAGGAAAGGAGAAGAAGAGTTAGAAACATCGATCTGCTGCCTCCTGCACACCCCTCACTGGGGATGTGCCCACAACCAAGGTACATGCCCTTGGCCAGAATCAAACCAGGGACCCTTCAGTCCACAGGCCAACGCTCTATCCAGTGAGCCAAACCAGTTTAGGCTAAATCAAACATTTTTTTAATCTATATGTCTTGCACCTTAGGATGACTTCTAAAATAAATATAAAAACCTAACTTACTTGAATCTAATGTTTATGCCTTATACCACCATTTCATGATTCTTTCTTTCCTTGAGCCCCTTTGTACCTCTCTTGAAATTTACTCTAGGGTTGCTTATGTACCTTTTTATCCTGTCTTCTAAACTATGAATGGTAGTGTCATATCTGATTCATCTTTATATACTATATAATAAATATAGTATATCTGTCAGATTAGGTAACTGATACTATATTACTAATACAGCAACAGGCTCCTAACAAATTTTTGTTTCTTTAGGGGGTTTTTTGTTTTTAATTTGAATAATACAATGATTAAGGATGGTTGGGTGAAGCAAATATGGCCATCATTTAGGAAACTATCTTTTGATGCTACCAAAAAGAAATGACAATATCAGATTATCTCCCAAATCACAATTCTGAACATATTTCCTTCCAGTACAAAAACCTTATAAGACTCACATGGCATGTAAAAACTCAAATTTGCCATATAGAAATTAAATTTATTTCCAAGATTGGAATTCAAATTTACTTTTAACATGCATTGATTATTGTATACACTTAGATGTCCAGGGAAGGCATTTTAGCCAAATTAGATTTTTGCTATTTCTTCACCATTCCATTAAATTTTTCATCTTTCATGCATTTTGAGTGCAGTTACCACACTCTCCCCAAATGTATAATGTTTACTAGTCCTCCTGTAAAACATTTCCCCCTATTAATATACCTTCCACTGTTGTTTATATCTGCCGAGGGAAAGGGTTCCATCATGTCTGTCTTTGTAAACCCTGTTTCTTTTAGTGCAGTACCTGTGATGTGGCCTCTCCTGTGGCGTCATGGTGAACTCACCTCAGTAATGTTGGTTATCAGACTTTAAGGAACGAAAAAAAAAAAAAAAGATCCGAGTCCTATTTTGTATGAATAACTACACACAGAACCACCCTGAGATTACCAGTCACCTGAAATTACTTCAGAACCAAAGGCTGATGAACCTGGAATAAATCTGGAGAAGTATCTGAGAAATTATTGTTTATGGATGAGAATATTTTAGGTGTCTTCAAAGCTGACTGAAAAATCTGAAAGAAATTTGCAAAAGAGAGTTCTGGTACAAGGTATAATTGTTCCAAGGGATTATGTGTATGACTCTAATAAACAGAAACAAACACTCAATTAATACATTTATCTAAACAACTAATTTGCTCCCAGAAGGGAAACAACACTTAATTAATTTGGCTGAACAAGATTCTTAACTGTGAATTCTCAGCTATGTTGTTAATAGGGTCACCTAAAAGACCAACAAGAAATACACATGTATGGAAGGAGGAATTGGAAAACTATGTATACTAAGAACCTTCAATTAGAGGCAATTAGTTGATAAAAGTTATTGTCCTGCTTTAAATGCATTATTAGAGATACTTTCCCAGAGGAAATTGGTGCAGAGGGAATTAGATTACATATAAAAAGCTAGTTCAGATTCTATTGGTTTGAAAGGAACCTGCTAACGCCAGGCTGTCTCTGGCCTGATCCCTTATCCTCCTGCAATCAGGTGCAAAGTGGATCACATTTGACTCTTATCAGTTCTATATATTATATATATATATATAAAAGCCTAAGCAACTGCCTACCAGCCAACCATTCAATAGCTATGATGGACACTGACCACCAAGGGGTAGACACTCAGCACAGGAGCCAAAACCACAGGCATGGAAACATGGAACAAACTGATGAACTGGGAGGGAAGTAGGGAAGGAATAGGGTAGGAAGAGATGAACCAAAAATCTTATATGAATACCAGAGGCCCAGTGCATGGATTAGTGCACCGGTGGGGTCCTTTGGCCTGGCTTGTGCCCTGTTGCAACCCGGGATCCTTCAGGATATGTCGGACTGCCAGTTTCAGTCCAATTCCTGCAGGCCAGGCTGAAGAACCCCAAGAGTCAATGAATTCCTGCACAGGACCTCTAGTCTTGTCCTATCTAATAAAAGAGAAACATGCAAATTGACTATACCTCCCTATGCTTACCAGCCAATAGGAGTGAGTATGCAAATTAACCCAATCAAGATGGCAGGCCGCCCCCCCCCCCCAGCTGCAACTTGGCCATGGCCAACCTGGGGCTGGGATGGGAGGTGGATTGAAGAGAAAAACCTGCAGGCCTGGCACCCAGCAGCCCCAAGGCCTGAGGCAGAGGTGCTTGGGTTGCTGAGGGGCATGGGTTGGGGCAGCAGAGACAAAAACCCACAAGAAACCTGTGGAAAGGGAGATAAACTATCATAACTTTATCTCCCTTTCCAAAAGATGACAAAACTGCCCTGAATTACTTAGTGCTGAGGCCAACACTTTTCTACAAACACAGGGTAATGTTATGATCAATCCCAGGAAGGTCTGGTCAGAATACTGTCTCCAGGGACTAATTCTACTCTGGCAAATCATCTGAGAGAGGAAAGAAGCTTCTGTTGGGTTTATTCTGAAGGTCCAAGAACATGCCACCCCAACATATGCTGTGTTGTTATATTGATGATCTTGAGGTGTAGATGCTTGAAAAATAGCAAATGCATGCAGAGGATTTCATTGAAATCTCCTGATCTCCCTAAAATCGAACCCCCCTAAAGGAGCTTAAATGCCATAGGTCCCCTTGATGGGAGAAGTGTCATCAGGCAGAGAGACTGACTCCTGTCACAGGACAGAAGAGTAGAAGTTGACATCACACCCAAACTTTGTTACAAACTATTTCCCCCCACCCCATTCATCTTTCCTAAATATCATTTACTCTCCTCTAAGAGGCCTATATCTCCCATCCTCTTTCCCTAGGAAGAAGGTATTTAAATATGCATTCTAAGCCACTTTGGGGAGTTATTCATTTTTCCCTGGGATCTCCCACATATACACAAGGTATACATGTTAATGAACTTTTGTTTTTCTCTTGGTGATCTGTCTTTCATTACAAAAGCCTCCACTAAGAACTCAGAAAGGTAGAGGAAAGCTATTTTTCCTCCTCCATAATTCTATCTCAGAAAATCCCCAGCTGAACAATGAGGTTGGCTCAAGTACCAAGCAGTCCCTGCTGATGGGAGGGAAGTTTCTAGGGATAAATCAATGATATAGACATCAAAGTGGGACAGAGGGCACATGCATGGTTGCTGGTGGGAGTTTAAAGTGGTTCAGCATTTTTAGAGGATGATTTGGCAAATTTTATAGAAATGTTCAAGGTACATCCAAGAGTCTTATTCTAAAAATCACATCTGCTGAAATAAAGCACAAGCACATAAGCCTTGCTCAGAACCCAGGATGCTACTGTGGGCTCCCCTTCCAAGATAGGAATACCTGGGAACAACCTGCATTTTTAGGACAAGGTGGCATCTATACTAATAAAAGAGTAATATGCTAATTAGATTAAACATCTTCTGAATGACCTTCTGGAGATCCTTCTGGATGTCCTTCCCAACAAAGCCATGTTGGCGAGGCCAAATCAGAGAAGGTTAGAGGCAATCAGGCAGGTAGGGGAGAACAGTTAGGGGGACCAGGCCAGCAGGGGAGAGCATCTAGGGCAAATAGGCTATTAGGGGAGAGCAGTTAGGGTATCAGGGTTGCAGGTAGGTGAGTGGCTAGGAGCCAGAGGTCCCAGATTGGAGAGAGTGTAGATCAAGCTCAGGCAACCTCCTTCTCATGCACAGATTTAGTGCACTGGGTCTCTAGGATAAAATAAAATAGCTTGGTTGATAAAATTATATAAAAGGAAAGAGAAACTTCTCACCATGTCCAAGAGCTACTTAAATCATTTTATTCTCTGAATGTAACATTTTTATAAAGCTTCGGAAAAATATTTTCAATAGTGGTAGTAAATGCCTTAATTTGATGTTAGATCAGAGATATCAAAAAATTCTTAGAGTATCTTGATAAACTCAATATTTAAGGTATAATACAAATTTAGATAAATTCCATTGGCTAATTTATGTTGGATCTTTACTTTAGGACTTTTCTGCTAAAGGAACTTAGGTCAACTATCTCTTTAAATTAAACTTGTGATTGAAATAGGCTTTGGAAAGTGCATGCACAACTATAGAATGACAGATGAACTGAGCAACATCGCCAGATATTTTTTTTTCTGACACTGTTTTGTGTCTGTACCAGATAAACATATTTGTTTGGCATACAGTAAAGAATTTAAAGCATTTGTATAAAGTCTAATCTGTAATAATATAAAAAGGTGCTATTTGTATAAAGGGAAGCTCTAGGGTGTAGAAATATGCATCAACAGATAAAAAAAAAAGCAAACAAACACTTTACATATCTTAAAATATCAACCAGGCAACAAATAATAAGCACTTATCTATTATGTTCTTAAGCATTGCTACTTTATATTCCCTATTCAGGAAAATAATTCAAAAACTTAATGTGTTTATAGAAACAACCTGAGAAAAGAAAACCCTTTAAGAGCATTAAAAAGGTCCAGAATTAAAGAGAACACTTTCCAGAGAGTTTTTTGTTTTTTTTAGGGGAATAGTAGAGGTGAGTCACAAATTCAATTACATATATTCAGCACTTGGAAATTCTAACAATCTAAAGGGTGATGTGACATTCTACTTACACAAGGCTACTTTCTTCCTACAGCGTCTAGCTTCAATAATGTATTCACCACAGTGGAAATCCCATCTGAATTTAGAAGGTGTTCTGATTTCCCTCACACTAGTCATATTTCCTATGTCAGTTATGGTTTGATTGGGAAATTATGTATAACTCACATCACCATGAGATTCAATTGACTACAAAAATAAATACACATTTTGAAATTTTATGTATGGGACATTAACCACCAACACATGTATGGGGCATTTAATATCCATCAAAAAATAAAATTAAATCAGAGGGATGTTAGAGGAATGAATGGCAGTGTGAGAGATCCCCTTGGTCTTTCACCTTAAAGTTTCAATAATTAGAAAGCTATAATTCAATCAAAGATGCCCTGCTCAATGCATAAATACAACAGGGAGATCCACTTATTGCAACATCCAAAAGTGGGCAAGTGGGAGCGAACTAGGGAACCAGGGAAGAGAGAAGTAAAACAAGCTGCGAGAAGCCATAGACACAGCCCTACAGCCAGGAGCTTAAGGTGGTGCTCAGCCTGTTAGGGGAGGAATCATGCTGTGGCTGGCAGTCTCTTCAGCCAGGAGAAGCAAAGAGAGTTGGTGGGCATTCCTGCAGGAGTGGGCAGTAGTAATTATGGGCGATCCCAGTGACAAGGGCAAGGGCACAACAGAGGTGCTGCCGCTTCTGTCTGGTGGTCAGTATACCAAACAGAAAAACAAGCCACAGAGCCTGGCCGCGCCTTTACCTCCCAGGGCTCCCTCCCTTTGCCCTTGGTTTTGCATTGCCGAGTACATTATCTGCAAACTCAAGAACTGTTACTACAAAATCACTTTTTCCCTGGGCAAAGTGTACTCTGTGACTTGTCCCAGAATTGGGTGGACAGGGTGGTCTCTGCAGAGGTCAGAGGTCATCATTATTGAGAGGGCAAAGCAACTTAGAAGGACGCCTAGTTACCCAGATCCACCTCACCCCATGCATCATGGTTAACTGACAGCAGAGTCTGGTTGCAGGGAACTACACTGGGTTTTCAGGAATTTTAAGCCCCACACCCCACCTCGTGTCCATGCAGGGTTTTCCCCCTGGGACTGGAGTTTTCAGTTCACAGGTATAAAACCTACATTCCCATTTTCCTGTATCCCACAGAAATCAGAAATGCCAGAGAAGTGCAAGAGAGCTAAAAAATTTTTTATTCAATGTCACCTATTGGAAAACAATAGAAAGACTTTTGCGTATCAATTGACTAGAGAAGTGCTGGTGATAGTGATAGTTAGAGGCATAGATAGAGAAGGAATACATCAGACCCAGGAATAACCAAGGTAGCAAGGAAACTCAGAAAGAAAATTTTTAAATCTCCAGAAAACAAACTTAAGGACATGGAGTTATGTGATTTAAATGACTGAGAATTCAAGCTTGTAGTTTTTAAAGAACTTAATGATGTGCAAGAAAATAGAGATAGGGAGTTTAATTAGGTCAGAAAACAAAACCAGTACTTTACCAAAGAAATTGAGACTTAAAAAAATTACCAAACAAATTTTGGAGATGAAGAACTCAATAAAAGAGATCAAGAATGAGCTACCTCCCTAGCCAGCTTGGCTCAGTAGATAGCACATCAGCCCCATTGACTAAAGGGCCCTCGGTTCAGTTCCAGCCAAGGGTACATACCCTAGCCCTAGTTGAGGCTCCTGGAGGAGGGGGCCTCTCGACGTGTCTCTCTCACATCGATGTTTCTCCCTCTGTGTTTCTCCCCACTGTGGGAGGCAGCCGATCAATAATTCTCTCTTATCATTGATTTTTTATCTCTCTCTCCCTCTCCCTTCCTCTCTGAAATTAATAAAAATATATTAAAAAATACAATGACATACTAGTAATAACAAGTGTTAGAGATGTGGTCGAGAGAAACAAACCTTCATTTACTGCTGATGGGAATGCAAACCAGTAGGGTCACTATGGAAAAGAGTAGTGTGGTACCTTGAAAAATTAAAGATAAAGGTGCCATATGATCCAGCAGTCCCTCTTTTGGATATCTGTCTGAAAAACTCAAAAACATTTACTCACAAAGTTATATATACTTCTATCTTCACTCCAGTATTATCCATTATAGCCAGGACATGAAGACAACCTAAATGTCCAATATAGAATATTAGATAAAGAAGATATAGCACAGCTGAAACTGGTTTGGCTCAGTGGATAGAGCGTTGGCCTTCAAACTGAAGGGTCCCAGGTTCGATTCTGGTCAAGGGCATTTACCTTGGCTGCAGGCACATCTCCAGTAGGGGGTGTGCAAGAGGCAGCTGATCGATGTTTTTCTCTCATTGATGTTTCTGACTTTCTATCCCTCTCCCCTCCTCTCTGTAAAAAATCAATAAAATATATTTTAAAAAAGAAGATATGGTGCATATATACAATGAAATAATACTCAGCAATAAGAAAAGATGAAATACTGCCATTTGTGTCAATGTGGAAGGGCCTTGAAAATATTATGCTAAGTGAAATAAGTTAGTCATAAAAAGCAAAGAACCATATGATTTCACTCATATGTGGGATATAAAACTGAATGTTATAGACAGCAGTATAGTGATTACCGGAGGGAATGTGGTGGTGAGGTAGCTAAGGATGAAGGGACTAAATATATGGTGACAGAAGATGATTTGACGTTGGGTGGTGGGCACACAATGCAATACACAGGTCATGTATCATAGAATTGTAAACTTGAAACTTTATGAACCAAAGCCACCTCAATAAACTAATAAAATATAAAGAAAGAAAGAAAGAAATTTAAAATGAAATAAAACCAGTAGGTAGTACTTTGGCTTAAATTTAAATTATTTCTAAAATATTCAATTCTTAAGACAATCCTAAAAATGAAAAATGTTATTGAATAGAATATAAACTCTGTGTTAAGCATTGGTCTATTCTGATAACTATTGAAACACTTTGGTAATACTAAGTACATTTTAAAACAAAATAACTGTGATGTGATTTTTTTTCCTCCAGATGATTGTATTGTATGGTTGTAACATATGCTATTAAAATTTTTTCTTTTTTGCAAAATTAAGCAGGTGGTTTCTAATTGTACCACTCTGTAAAGTATCATTTGAGTATTCTCAGGAGAAACATGCTATTGTTTCCTAGTTGTGGAAGAAGGGTTCCTCGAAGTGAATTTGCTATATCAAAGGTATGTACATTTTAGGAATTGTTAGGTATTAGAAAATATACCCTGAAAAGTTTTATCACATAACCAGCCTCATGACTGACTGTATTATAGTCTTTCCATGTCTAGTCAAGATCTGCCTTGAAAAGGATGTATGCATAAAGTTTTCATTTCACCCTCCTAGACCTAATAGAATTGTCTACCTACAAACATTCTGCTGAGTTAGGATTTTAAATAAATCCACTCTGTTTGGCCATTTATACTCAGAGCTGCTCCTTTCCTCCACACCACCTCATAAATCATCTTCCCCATGTACATGCTAGTCTTCTCTACTAAGAAATTCAATCTTTTTATTTCAGAGTGTTTTAGTCACTCTTTTTTTTTTGAAAATTCTAGGGTAATTCTTTGACAATTCTAAATATTTAGCAAATATTTGCTGAATAAAATTAGCCATGGAAAATGTATCCTAATATGTATAGACACACTGATATAAAAGAGTAATATGCAAATTAACCACCAATCCACTATACCAACAAGCCATGCCCACCAGCCAATCAGAAGTGAGTATGCAAATTACCCCAACCAAGATGGCTGCAGCCATGGAGCAAGCAGGAAGGAGGCTTGGGTTTCCCCGGTGATGGAGGAAGCCAAGCTTTCCAAACACCCTGGTGGGTCCAGGCCTCCATTCAAGGATACAAAGTTTCCATTACCGAAGATAAATAAATCCTGATGAAAATGGCAACAGCCACAGAGCTGGAGGGAGCAGGAGGCTAGGGTTGCCCCTGGCGATGGAGAAGCAAAGCTTCTGTAGCCCTGGCCTGTCTGGCTTCTGTTTAAGGTTACAAAGTTTAAAGTATAGAAGATAAATAAATCCCAACAAAAATGGCTGTCGTCACTGTGTGAGCAGGAGTATTGACTCTGCTCCAGGCTACAAATTATAGAAGATAAGTAAATCCCAGATACCAGGGCCTCTACTTGTGTCTCCAGGGGGCATGGCCAGCCTGAAAACCACCGCAGGTCCCTCACCCAGGCTTCCCTACACCCCAAGGGAACCCCGACCCTGATCCAGGACATCCTTCAGGGCAAACCAGTTGGCCCCCACCCATGTACCAGGGTTCTATCCTAACTAATAAAAGAGTAATATGCAGATTGGTCATTAGTCCAACCCACAAGATGGCTGCCCTCATGTGGTCAAAGATCCTGTCCCGATGTGGACACAAGATGGCAATCACAATATGGCCAGCAGGAAAGGCTAGTTGGAGGGACCAGGCCTGCAAGGGAGGGAAGTTATTGCTGATCAGGCCAGCAGAGAGGGAAGTGGGGAGGGATCAGACCTGCAAGGGAGAGCAGTTGAGGGCAATCAAGCCTGCAGGGGAGGGCAGTTAGGGGTGACCAGGCCAGCAGAATAGGGAAGTTGGGAGTGACCAGGTCTACAGGGAAGGGCAATTGGGGGTGACCAGGCCTGCAGGGGAGGGTATTTAGGGATAACCAGGCCTGCAGGGGAGGGCACTTAGGGGCAAGCATGCTGGCAAGGGGGCAGTTACGCATGAATCAGGTTGACAGGAGAGTCATTAGGGGGTGATCAGGCTGGCGGGCAGAAGCGGTTAGGACAATCAGGAAGGCAGGCAGGCAAGCTGTTGGGAGCCAGCAGTCCTGGATTGTGAGAGGGATCCCAGATTGGGGAGGGTGCAGGCTGGGCTGAGGGACACCCCAACCCCATGCATAAATTTCATGCACCCAGCCTCTAGTGTGTGTGTGTGTGTGTGTGTGTGTGTGTGTGTGTGTATATATATATATATATATATATATATATAGACATATACATTGATATAAAAGTTTATGTCTTTATATTAATATTTATATAAAATACTAGAACGATATTTCCTTTCTGAGTCACATGGTGACTCTTAAGCAGATATAGTTTTTTAGTATATATATATATATATAAAAGGCTAATATACTAACTGTCTGACCATCTGACCCATTCCTATGACACACATTGACCATCAGGGGACAGATGTTCAATGCAGGAGCTACCAAGCTGCAGTGACTTGGCAGTGGCAGTTCTTGGTTGATGCACCCCAAAACCAGAGAGGAGGGAGCCTGATTCCTCACAGGAACATATGATTCTACCTTCGGCCATGGGTTATGTTGTTGCTGGGACACTGTTAACCCTGAATCTCATTTACTGCATGCTGCGTTTGCGTTCCATACTTTATACAACAACAACTTTGCAGAGTACCCTCCCTTAGGGGGATGTCTGAGAGCCAGTTTTGGCCTAATCCCTACAGGCCAGACCAAGGGACCCCACCTGCAAAAAGGACCCTGCTCATTCCACAGATGCCAGGGAGGGAAGCAGGAGGTTGGCTCCAGGGCATGCCGGGCCCACCTAGCCCAGTCTCTCCCTGCTGGCAACCTTCTAATTAATTTTCTTTCAATGTGCACGAATCTGTGACTGGGGCATTAGTATTTATATGAAATACTAGAATGATATTTCCTTTCTGAGTGATATCGTGACTATTTTCAGCATATATAGTATTTCAGAAATGACATATTTGTAATAGGGAATTCTGTTCGTATTTACAAAGACAGCCAATGCAACCTTAGTTGTATTTATCTGCAAAGGAGCCAAATTTAGATAAAGGGACAAAATAAAACCTAAATAATATTTCCTTAAATGAAATAAGTTAGATCAAAATAAACTCATTGGAAGTGAAACGTAAATTTGTTTATGCCAAACGCCCAACAGAGGATTTTGCCTTCTTAAGTTTTCTGATTCTGTATACTGGATATAACCTGATAGCAACTTCCTGGCATCATCTTGTGGGCTTGCTCAGAGTAGAGCTGTGATTTTTCTAGTATTACTGCTGATGGTTGACAGCTAATCCTAATGGAAAAGCAATGCCACATTTGCTAATCCTAACAGAGAAGCTAAACCACTTTCACTTTCAATCTGAAAATCCAAACTCAGATGAGTTTGTTAAAACAAGTTGCCATTTTAAATTCTGTCCCAGTAAATACAAGACATGTTTAGCTGTTAAAATAAATATTTCAAGTCACTTGCTATGTATGAGAATATCAATGAAGTCACTTTCTCCCCTTGTTATAAAAAATAAGAGTCATTTTCACAATTCTATTTAAAAGGCCCACTAAATTTATCACAGATTATTAAATAAATGACAGCCTTTTCTTCACTATAAACAAACCACTTTAAAATTCATAGAATGATTTTTGTATTGTTTTCAAAATTTTATTTTTGGAAAAAATAGCTAATTTATGTAAGTACTAGTGGCCTGGTGCACAAAATTTGTACATGGGTGAGGGGGTTTCTCAGCCCAGCCTGCACCTTTGCTAATTGGGGACCCTTTGAAGGATGTCCAACCACCAGTTTAGGCCTCATCCCTGTCGGGGAGGCCTAAACTGGCAGTCGGACATCCCTCTTACAATCTGGTACCACTGGCTCCTAACTGCTCACCTGCCTGCCTGCCTAATCACCCCAAATTGCCTCTGCCTGCCTACTTGATTTGCCCTAACCCCTGTGCCTGAATGCCTGATAGCCCCTAACTGCCTGAGCCTGCCTAACTGATGAACCCTAATTGCCCTACCTGGCTGGCCTAATCTCGGTAACAACTGTTTCCCCCTGCTGGCCTGATCTCGCCCCAAAATGCCCTCACCCACCAGCCTGGCTGCCCCAACTGCCCTCCCCTGCCAGCTTGATCTCACTTCTAACTGCCCTCCCTGCCAGTCTGCTCTCACTCCCAGCTGCTCTCCCCTGCTGACCTCCTCTCTCCCCAACTGCCTTTGTCTGCCTGATGACCTCCAACTTCTCTCTCCTGCTGGCCTGATCTCACTCCCAATCGTCCTCCCCTGCCAACTTGATCTCACCCCTAACTGCTTCCCCCTGCTGGCCTGATCTAACCCCAAAATGCCCTCACCCACCAGCCTGGTTTCCCCCAACTGCCCTACCCTGCCAGCCTGATCTCGCTCCCAGCTGCTCTCCCCTGCTGGCCTCATCTCCTCTGCTGGCCCCAACTTCCCTCCCCTTTCAGCTTTATCACATCCCCCAAGGTCCTCCCCTGCCAGCCTGATCTCACCCCTAACTGCCTTCCCCTGCTGGCTTGATATTGCCCCCAAATGTCCTACCTTGCTGGCCATGTTGCCCCCAACTGCCCTCCCCTGATGGCTTGATCTCATCCCCAAAGGCGCTCCCCTGATGGTCTGATATCACCCCTAACTGCCCTCCCCTGCTGTCCTGGTTGCCCCCAACTGCCCTCCCTTGTAGGCCTGGACCCTCCCAACTGTCCTCTCCTGCTGGCTTGATCACCCACAACTTCCCTCCCCTTCAGGCCTGGAAACTCTCAACGGCCCTCCCCTGCTGGCCATCTTGTGGTGGCCATCTTATGTCCACATGGGGACAGCCCTCTTGTGTGTTGGAGTGATGGTCAATGTGTGCATTACCCTTTTATTAGATAGGGTAGAGGCCTGGTGCATGGGTGGGGGCCAGCCTGTTTGCCCTGAAGGGTGTCCTGGATCAGGGTGATGGTTCCCTTGGGGCTTTGGGTGGCCTAGTGAGGGGACTGTGGTGGTTTGCAGGCTAGCCACACCCCGCAGTGACCCAAGCGGAGGCCCTGGGATCTGGAATTAATTTATGTTCTACAATTGAAATTTTGTAGCCTGGAATGGAGCCCAAGCCTTCTGCTTATTCTGTGGCTACCGCCATTTCTGTTAGGATTATGTATCTTCTATAATTGAAACTTTGTAGCATTGAGTGGAGGCCTAGGCCAGCAAGGGCAGGCAGAAAGCTTGGCTTCCTCCATTGCCGGGGAAACTCAAGCCTCCTTCCTGCTCTCAGTGGCCACAGCCATGTTAGTTGGGGTTTATTTGAAAAATTTGCTCCTGATTGGGTGATGGGCATGGCTGGGGGCATGGCTTGATCAGAGGTACAGTCAATTTGCATATTACTATTTTATTAGACAGGATAGATTATGTAGGATACAATTGCTTAAATAGGGGTGGGGAAGACTTTTTCATCAGGAGGAGAGACTCTTGGCAGAGAAAAATACATAATCTATGTAGCCAGCGATATGCACCATATTGCCAACAGGTCATTAAAAAATTGAACCACTTTCTTACACCTTACACCAAACAGCTGTTGCCCTTAAAACCCCTCCTCAGCCCCCATCTTAGGTTCTGCCTTCGCAGTTCACCCAGATTAGGTTCTGCTTGGTCGGTTTCTATATCAGTCAGCGTCAAAAGATCCTCACACTTCACCCAGATTTGGTTCTGATTGGTTGTTTTTTATGTCAGTCAGCATCTCTGGGCCTATCAATGGGCCTGATAGAAGAGGCAGAGCTGATCACAATCCCATTGGAGTGAAAGAGAGAGGCAAGTGCTGATCAACAGCTTCCATGGGAGGCTACTGATCAGACCCTCCTTCTCTCACCCCAGGCCTCTCTTGGGGCTTGATTCGCAGCCCCGTTGGCAGTCAATGATGGGTTGGGGCTCTGTGGTTGAGCCTTTGGTTGTTTTGCTTATTACAACCAGACCTTGCAATTTTATATATTAGGATTAATAAATGTTATTGGCAAATAAAATTTGTATATTATACACATTAGAAAATGTTTTTTATACATATCTTACAGTAATCCACAAATGAGTAGTAACACTTTACTAGAATATATTTTAACATTACAGGTGAAATCACCTACATTATGAGGGGTTTGAGTCAGTGGTGTAGTGGAGTAGAAATAGCTCATACTAATCACAATAGCTGATTGCTAAACTTTCAAGAATTTTCCCAGCTAATTGGCAGCATGTTGGTAGCTTAAAGTGAGCCATGTTGAGAATATTTACACGAAGAAAATTATAAATAGTAGAGCCATACCACTTCACTCTAATCCATAGCAATTTAAACATTTACCAGTATACCTTTGGGATGAACTATATTTTTTTACTTCTCACTTTAAAAAATATATTTATGTTGATTTGAGAGAGGAAGGGAGAGGAAGAGAGAGATAGGAAGATCAAAGATGAGAGAGTCATTGATCAGCTGCTTCTTGCACACCCCACACTGGCGATGGAGTCCTGACCAGGATTCGAACCCTGACCTCTTGATTCATAGGTCAATGCTCAGCGACTGAGCAACACCACTGGGCTACTTCTCATTTTTTTAGGTACAACATGGAAGCTATGATAATCTATTTATAAAATAATGACTGTTGGGGAATTAATAAATAGTGGTTATAAGATTAAAATATGCTCTGGCCTGGCAGTTCAGTTGATTTCTATCTCAGGTCAAGGTACTTACAAGAATCAACCAATTAATGCATGAATAAGTATAACAATAAATTGATGTTTCTCTCTCTGTCTTGGAAGTCCATGAGAAAAAAATTACAAGATAATTTACTAAAATAGCCATTTCACTATATTTTCATTTTTTATACTAATGAAAAAATATATTTTAAAGTACTGAGCTACTGGATGGAGACTATGATTTAAAAATGGTTCCTGTTATCAGAACTATTTTCCATATGTCCTATGGAAAAGCATGTTAAGTCCATTTCAAATTTTCAAAGTTCTTTTAAATTATTTTAAATTTAATTCCCACATTGAACAATAATCTTATTAAAATATTAGAATGGTGACAGATGTAAATAAAAATAGATTATAGACATAAAATCAAGTTTTCCCCCCCTCCACCCACTATTCCCAGAAAGTTGACTGGAGGTAGGCAACCCGCTGAGTGTGGGCCCTCTGTGGACAGTGTGCAGAACTTTTGCACTTTAGACACATCATGGATCAATTTTAGGTTCTGACTAGCCCAGCCTGATTCGTTTTATCTTTTCTTAAAAAACAAATCTATATTTTAAAATGTTACACAATATTCATTTTATTTATCTTTTATTTATATATCCACTCGCTTATTTAACTTAAATTTAGTTCCCTTTTTCCTCTTTCTCTCCCCCACCATTTTCTTGGTAATTTCTATAATACTCCTGTTCTTCCTTCAGTGTTTTTCAAGAAGAAAGAAAACTCACCAACATCATGTCATACTGTTGTTTCCATAGAAACAAACACCGTCAATTGATGATAGCTGATCATGTATTTGCTTACTCAGTAACTTCTCTATGCCCTCATCAGACCTGCTTAAGATATGTGCCTCTCTTTAAGAGAAACACTTGGAGTTCTTCAGGTGTTCAGACCTTGCAGTGAAATACCTGAAATAAGCCTTATAAGGAGTTGGATGATACCATGCTATCAGATCAAATTAATTAGTAGATTTGCTGTGAGATTAATATAAGTACATATTTGAAACAATGTGGTTATTTGGATTAAAATTAGTTTCAACTAATTCTTCATAAAGCTAAAATGTGTTAAATACTTTAATTTGGTTAAGATGTAAAATATATTAACAGTATAATGATAGTTTGAAAAAAAAACCTGTGACACAAACAATGCAGTTATACCAAAGCAGAGCAGACAGACTGATCTAAGATATGCGGTCATTCTCCTGGTAGATCCATTCAGTATATAATACAGCTACCATATGTTATTTTTCCTAGGAATGACCCAAATTACATTTTAATATGTAATTGTAACATGATACAGTCTTATTTATATTTAAAAATACTTATATTTTTACCTCAAGTAATATTTGATTTAATTAGTGAGCTAACTATACAGGTTAATATACATATCAAACAAAGGCTTGCTGATCCAATTAAAAATTAGCTCAGACAAAAATTCCCATGAAAGATTTCTAGAGTGCTAACAGCAAAGACTATATTGGGTATTTACTATGCCTAATACTGATTCCTCTAAGACATGTTTCATATCTATGTTCTTTTGTAACTGAACTGTTTTTTGGTATAAATTATTTGAATCAAATATAACTTCACTTTTAACAAAAAGGTTTGCAAGTTTACTAAAATCATAGTGGCTTTCATATTATTATTTAAAGCCTGAGGAGAAAAGAAGTTAAGGAGTTTTTTAAAGACTCTAAGTATGCACATCTCTTGCCATTAATGTGATGACTAGATTATTCTTACTCTTAAAGAAGGGCTGTACAAATCCTCCCTTCTCTCTCATTGGTATTTCTCATCAAACTTTTAAAAGCTGTTAATTATTTTGGCAAGATATTTATATTTTAAATAAGTAAACACATTTTTTCATTTTCTTTTTTTATCTTTATTGCTCAGTTTATTAATTACATTGTTTCCCTGTTTTTACCCCCTATAGATCTCCTCCACCCAGTACCCATCCTACCCTCCACCCTCACCTTCCCCCCACACTGTCCTCTCCCACTGTTGCATGATTTTTGTCCAGTCTCTTGCTGCACTTCCCACACCCGTTTTCTCCCCAAGAATTGTCAGTCCATTCCCCCTCTATGTCCATGATTCTGTTATATTTACCAGTTTATCCTGTTCACCAGATTACTAATTCACTTGGTTTTTCAGTTTATTTTTTGATAGATGTGTATTTATTGTCCATAATTTTTATTTTTACCTTTTTCTTCTTCCTCCTCTTAAAGAATATCTTTCAGCATTTCATATAATATTGGTTTGGTGGTGATGAACTCTTTTAGCTTTTTCTTATCTGCGAAGCACTTTATCTGACCTTCAATTCTAAATGATAGCTTTGCTGGATAGAGTAACCTTGGTTGTAGATTCTTGCTATTCATCACTTTGAATATTTCTTGCCACTCCCATCTGGCCTGCATCGTTTCTGTTGAGAAATCCACTGACAATTGTATGGGTGCTCCCTTATAGGTAACTAACTGTTTTTCTCTTGCTGCTTTTAATATTCTCTCTTTATCTTTTGCTCTTGGCATTTTAATTATGATGTGTCTTGGTGTGGTCCTTTTTAGATTCCTATATTTTGGGGTTCTGTGCACTTCTTGAGTCAATTTCTTTCACCAGCTGTGGGAAGTTTTTGGTCACTATTTCTTCAAGTAGGTTTTCATTATCTTGCTCTCTCTCTTTTTCTGGCACCCTCATAATTCGGATGTTGACATGCTTGAGGTTGTCCCAGAGGCCCCTTACACTATCTTCAATTATCTGGATTCTTTTTGCTTCTTGCTTTTCCAGCTGAGTGGATTTTGCTTCTTTGTATTTCAAATCTTTGACTTGGTTCTTGTGGCCCTCTGGACTGCTTTTAGGACTTTGTGTAATATTTTTTTATTTCAGTCAGTGTATGCCTAATTTCTAGTTGGTCCTTTTCATATCCTAGTAGGTCTTGTTCATTTCCTCGTAGTTCTCATTAAGTTCATTGGCCTTTTCTAGAAGCCTCTTGAAAAACCTAATTACTGTGGTTTTTGAACTCTATGTCTAGTTGTCTTTTTTCCTCCATTTTTTTCACACCTGATTTCTTTCCCTTTCTCTGCATTGTGGCTGCTTTCCTGAGTTGGTTGATTAGCTTTGTGTAGTAGATGTCCTATAAGGGACAGTAGCTCAGCCTCCCCAGTTACGTGAGGTGGGTGCTTTTACTGGAATCCTTTATGGGTTGTACAGTATTGTTGGAGTTAAGCCTAGCTATTTGTTATTAGCACTCGGAGGGTTTGACCTCCTGGCCAATTGGGTGTGAAGGTGAGCTGTGTTCAGGTTGGATGGGTGGAGTCTCCAGGCTGAGCACACAGTGTCAGATCTGCCCTATGCGGCGTGCATGTCTCTGTGCTGGGTGGTAACGGCTGCGCACCTCCGAGAGAAAACCGTCACTGGTCCCCACCCATTGCCAGACAACTCTGCCTCTCCCCAAATGAGCGTGCACACCCAAAGTCTAGCCAAGGGTTGTAAATCAAAGCAGTTCGGTGGTCTCCCAAATGAGGGAGCAAATCACCAGTCTTCTCTGCACGGTCATGAAGTTCTGTCCCCAAGTGTACGTGCAAACTGCTCTTCCAAGTTTAGTACACTCTCCTCAAACTCGCAGACTTCTGTTACACCCGGCTTTTAGCGTGCATACCCCAGACCTCGGAGCTTGCCTAGCACTGGGGAATCAGTGCAGTGGGGCACCCCCGCCCTTCCTGTTGGAGAAATCCAGGTGGGATTTCTGCTGCCCGCTCTACAGGTCCCCCCACGCATGCACAGCTTCAAACCTCTCTCGGGGCATATCTTCAAGGCTGCACTCCATCACTCCTCTGAATCTCAGTGTCCCACCTTTACTTTTATTTGTGGAATTTTCACTCAGACAGCTTTCCGGTGATTCTGGATGATGTTTGTTTTGTTGTTATGTTGTAGTTTTGGAATTGTTGCACGGGCCAGCACAATAGGTGTTTACCTATGCTGCCATCTTGGTTCCTCCCAGTAAAAAGCTTTTTTCATTTTCTATAACAAGACTGACTTGAAAGTGATTTTGTTTAATTATCTGCTGAAAAAGTAGATATACACTGAGTGGCCAGATTATTATGATCTTTGAACACATAATAATGTGACCAATCAGTGTATATCATATATAATAAAAGGATAATATGCAAATTGTCCCCTTGACCAGAAGTTCGACCAGTAGGCAGGTCAGCCAACTGCCCATGTCTACTCCCCCTGGCCAGGCTGGCCGAACCCCACCTATGCACTAATTCATGTACCAGGCCTCTATATATATACTAGAGGCCCATTACAGGAAGATTCCTACAAGAATAGGGCTTCTTTCTCCCTGCTGCCCCACCTGCTTCCCACCCCACCTGCTTCGCACCCTGCCTGCTTCCCTACATTCTCTGTAGCCCCGCTTGCTTCTCCACAACTTTGCTCCCTTCTGCTGGGCTTGGCTTCCTTCTATGCTATCTTCAGTCTTCTGCACCTGGATATGCAAATTAACTGCTATCTTGGTTAAGTTAATTTGCATACTTACTCCTTATTGGCTGGTGAGCGTGGCTTATGGGCATAGCAGAGGTACAGCTAATTTGCATGTTTCTCATATATATATATATATATATATATATATAATCTGAGTGGCCAGATTATTAGGCATTCAGAAATCATAATAATCTGGGCACTCAGTATAGTCATACTGTCATTTGACAATCTCTAGATTAATAGAAGCTGGTTTTAGTCATAGAAATTTTCAAATATTATTTTCATTTTAAATATCATCATCAAATGTGCACAGTTAGTATCTGCTTGTCATTGACACTGTGCTGATTGTCATAAAAAGAAAACATGTATGTCTCACATTCATTATTAACTTATATTAATAAAAGGAAATTATTACTTTACAGTTTCAGTGTCTTTAATAATCAACTGAGATGTTGTTTTTTTAATAAGTGTTAGCATTCACCAGCAGAGAACTAATTCACTAGATGTTAGAGGAGATCGAAGTTGTGCATTTGACCCAGCTGCAGGAAGAAAGACCCTTGCTTCCACTTCTTCTTGAACACTGGCAAATACTTGTTTGGGCCTGTGTTTCTCATAGAATTTTTTCAAGAGTAGCAGGACTCAGAATTGTGTGATCCATCCTCTTCCCTTAAAGCTACAAGTTCAAAGATATTTTTTGTGACTCCCAATTATTACAAATTATAGTTCGTTAATGATTTTTTTCTACAAACAAATAGAACAAGCTAATCATCAGACTGGATAGCCTTTTTTTCTGTCTTCTGTCCACATATGAAGGCAAAGCCAATATTTTTAACTTTTATTGCGGCAAAGCCCCACTTTCAGGTACCAGTTCCTACATCAGTATTCAAGTTATGCTGTTGTAACAACAACAATAAAAACACATTTAGTGGCTTGAATAACATGGGAGCTTACCTTATACAAAACAGTACAGAAGTAAATTCTCCAGGGCTGGTGGGAATTATCTGTTGCAAGAAAACATTTAGGGGTCCATACTTCTTTCATCTTGCTCTATCAGCTCTAAGTGTTCTGTCCTTGATCCCATCATCAATGTTAGCTAGCATTCATATCCACATTCTAGAGCAGAAGGAGGAGAATGAGGAAATTCAGAGTTAGTGGCTTTATATTTAAAGTGATGATCCAAAGTTGCTCACATAATTTCCTTGAATATACCACTGGCCCAAGTGAGTACATTGATGCATCTACATTAAAAGAGGCTAAGAATTATATCTTATTGGGTTATCAGGTTTTAACTAAAACTTGGGACCTCCACTATTATAGGAGAACAATCAGCACTCAATGCCACAAAACAGTAGTTGTGAATAATGAGAAAATTGAAAATATTATTTTAACATTATTCAAATGTTAAGTTTTAAAAAATATAATCTCTATTATTACTAAAACACTCTTTTCATATCCCTATTCATTGTACAATATTCTTCCTATAGAAATTACAAGCTTGTTAAAAATAATTTTACTATTTAATTTATTAAATGAGAAATCATCTGATTAAACAAATAGGCTCACTTTCCAGGACCTAAGGCCCAACAATTTCTGAATTTGTAAAACCAAAAGTGAACCCTTTCCACACACAGTCCAAACTGACTCAGCACTTTTATGCAGAACTAGAGGCCTGTTGCATGAAATTCGAGCACAGGTAGGGTCCCTATGCCTGTTCAGAGATCAGGACAGATCAGGGCGTTTTGGCTGCTGGTGGGGCCTTCCTTCATTTCACATCAGCCCTTGGTGGTCAGTGCATATCATAGTGAGCAATCAGACTCCTGGTTGAATTCCTACAGGGACAATTTTAATTACTAGGCTTTTATATTGAGAGATAATTAATGTGAAATGATATGTTAGAGTTATTTGGTCTCTAATGTCCCTTCCAGCAATAAGACTCCATGATTTGTAATGCAAAAAATGTCTTCATATTACTAAATATTAGCATGACATGTTTATATTATCATTTTTTTTCAATTTGATTCATTTAAACCTATCAAATAAAGATAAAATTTTTCACATGCACCAGAGCCATACAGTTCTAGATCCTTGTCAGCCATCTAGAAATACTAAAAATAACTAGCCATCCTGGAAACTTATATTAGCTTCAAACACTAATAGGTATTTAATTTTCTATTTTCAAACACAAAATATACACTCATTCTGTATGTACCATAACATTTATGTAAATGAGATAATAACAGGAAATGTTAATATTTGTGCATTTGCCCTTTTGCTTAGTTATAAGAAACATTTTTCTTAGTTAATCAGACACCAGATTATCTGTCTTTCATACATATTTTCAGAGGTTCTATATTTCCATATCAAAGTTATCTAATATAATTGGCCCTTAAAATTATAAGAAATTGTTTATCTTGTACAAAAGAAATCAAGAAACAAAAATTATCTACTGATAATTTGGGTGATTCATGCCAAGATACCTGAATAAGGTGATTATTTAGATGCTAATATTCATCTACCTGGTAAAACACTACTAATTTATGGGACATTGTCTATTCTTTATTGCAAGGCCAATCTTTCATCTTTTCATTATCCTAGAAGAAATTCCATATTTTTAATTTAGTTAAAATTGAGTTTTGAGCCATAAATGAAAGAACTCAAACTAATCCAACTATCCTATCTAATGAAAGAGTAATATGCAAATTGACTGTACCTCCATTACACCCTCAAGCCACACTTACCAATCAGGAGAGAGTATGCAAATCAACCCAACCAAGACAGCTGCGGCCACAGAGAACAGGAGGCTTCGGTTTCTCCAGCAATGGAGGAAGGCAAGCTTTCCGTGCACCCTGGTTGGCCCAGGCCTCCACTTAAGGCTACAAAGTTTCAATTTTAGAAGATAAATAAATCCCAACAAAAATGGCAGCAGCCATAGAGCTGGAGAGAGAGCAGAAGGCTTGGGTTTCTCCAGCAATGGAGGAAGCCAAGCTCCCACACAACCTGGCAGGTCATGGACTTGACTCAAGGCTACAAAGTTTCAATTATAGAAGATAAAAATCCCAGATACCAGGACCTCCACTTGGGGGTGTGGCTGGCCTGCAAACCACCACAGTCTCCTCACCCAGGCTTCCCCATACCCCAAGGGAACCCCCACCCTGATATGAGAAACCCTTCAGGGCAAACCAGCCAGCCCCAACTTATGCATCAGGGCTCTATCCTATGTAATAAAATAATAATATGCAAATTTATCATCACTCCAATACACAAGATGGTTATCCCAATGTGGTCAAAGATGGCTGTCCCCTTGTGGACACAAGATAGCCACCACAAGATGGCCAGCAGGGGAGGACAGTTGGGAAAGACCAGGCCTGCAAGAAAGGGCAGTTGGGGGTGATCAAGCCTGAAGGGGAGTGCAGTTAGAGGTAACCAGGCTGGCAGATGTGGGAAGTTTGGGATTACCAGGCCTGCAGGGAAGGGCATTTGGGGGGGAACCAAACCTATAGGGGATAGAAGAAGGGGGGGACCAGGCCTGCAGGGGAGGGCAGTTAGGGGAAGACAGGCTAGCAGGGGAGCAGTTAGGCATCAATCAGACTGGCAACGGAGTGGTTAGTTGGTGATCAGGCTGGCAGTGGTTAGGGGAAGCAGTTTGGAGCTGACAGTCCTGGATTGTGAGTTGGACATCCTTTGAGGCGTCCCAGATTGGAAAGGGTGCAGGCTGGGCTGAGGGACACACACGATTGTGCATGAATTCTGTGCACTGGGTCTCTAGTATTTTTATAACTTTTGAATAGAAGGATAAAAATTAGGTGGAGAAACCTTAAAGCAAATTAGTAAGCAGAGCTAAGTTGGACAAATTTTCAAAATGCCTACCAACATTTATTTAATTTTAGTTCTAGATGAATTTAAAATAATGAGCCCACACTATGTGTTAGGATAGAAGGAACACTCTCTGAGTGGAAAGATAATATTTTAAGGATACTTTATTGTTTTCATATTAATACCAACGACTTGCATTGCATATAGACAGGAGTATATGGCTATAAAAACAGACCTTAAATTAATCCTGATGAAGAAGTTAACAAATAAGCTCTTTAAAAAACTATGATTAATATATCTAAGAAGCTAGAGAAATAAATGAAAAAAGTTTAAAAATGAAGAAAACTCAAATCTAAAATGGTCAAATAGAAATTCTAGATTTAAATAATATAGTAACTAAAATTATTAAAGAAGAAACTCTATATAGGACAAGACTGGATAGAGACAATGAAAGATAATATATGTGTTAAATCTGAAAAAGATAAATACATGCATTAAATAGTTTGATTTATATGTGAAATATAATATATAATCTTTATCTCTCAGTGAAAGGAATCCTGGAAGAAAGAGTGAGAGAAAATGAGGCAAAAGCAATATATAAAGAATTAAATGTCTAAAAATTCTCCAAAAATATTGAAAGACATGTACCTTAAGGTTTAAGCAGACCTATAAACTATGTGTAGACTGAAAAATAAAAATAAAAAGAAGAAAATTATACTTGGGCACATGACCATAATCCTGCCAGAAAGAGAAACAAAATTTTTAAAGAAAAAAATCTTGCAAGCAGCCAAAGGAAAAAAGAGACATTACTTTCAAAGGGACAAAAATAACACTGACAACTGATTTGTCAAATAAATGATGAAAGCTAGAAATCAGCGGGATTACATTGTTAAAGTTTGAAAGAAAATTTCTCTTACACTTGAATTCTAGTTATAGTGAAAATAATCTTCAAAAGAGGAAACAAGACTAGGCTGTAGAATTGCAAGAAAAATATTGATCACATCCAAACACAGCTGAAAAAGCTAGAAATGCTATAGCATCAGTTCTCTTGAATATATCAGAAAGCTGAGGACATCTATATGAATGAATGTTTAAACACTTTTTAGTGCTTCAATTCTCTGTGAAGCAGCAAGAAGAGAAAAAAATATATAGTATGGGCTAGGGCAGTGGTCGGCAAACTGCGGCTCACGAGCCACATGCAGCCCGCCTGCCACGGTTTGCCGCTCTGTTGACTAATGAGTTTGCTGACCACTGGATAGGGGCTTAATCACAAGGAACCACAACAGCCTGTAATTATTGGAATTGAGAGTCAAGGGGAAAACAGCCAAACCATTCACATTTATTGACACAAATGAGGCCTCATTTATTTATTGAAATTTCAAGGAATCTACAGGGCAAGATTAGATTGTTATTTCTTACACAGAGATATGTTTAAATATATTTATTGCTTGCGCTTTTGTTTAAAATGAGAATCCCTGCTGGGTACACTGCCCTCTTAGGTCAATGAAAAAAAATATTACTAAATATCTGAAGGTTCAAAACATGTTAGAATAAGGAACTAAAATATTCCAGAGGCAATAACAAACTCTATATTTGGATTTGATTATTGGATTGTCATTGGTTTTGTAATTTCCAAGTCTTAATGGTGAGAATAAAACTGCGAATTCACAAAAGAAGCCATGTTGAGTATGTAAAGCTGTCATGTGTGAATGTCATCTAATCTTCACAATATCTACCCATGACATAGTCAATGTCAACATCATTTTTTGGTTGAGTAAACTTAAGCCCATGGTTAAATAACTAGCTTGATGCACAGAGAAATTCTAGTTTCTCTGACAGCAAAACTCATAGGGTCAGAAATAAAATTAAAAAAAATTCTAGTAAATATGGGCTATGCTTTACCATAAAAGATACTTACTACATTTATTTGCATATGAATGTTGCCCTAAGTGTAAATATACCTTATTCTGACATCGATGTACATAATAATGATAGAGCAAAAAGTAAGAGTTGTCAGAGTTCTCTTATTTGGTAGGGAATTAATTTATTTTACATTTAACAAAAACAGACACTTGTTTCTGTTAATAATGACACTTGAGAATTCATTAAAGTGACAAGTTTCCATTGATTGACAGTGTTAGTTACTGAACACAGAACTCTCTGTCACTCTTTCATTTGTTCCCTTGCTTGTTCCTCACATCTTTTCTGAGTAGAAGTTCTATTTCAGTTTGCCTGACCTTTGAGGATAAAAAAAAAGAAAGAGTTTTACAACACATTTTTTTTTTTAGTGTAGGATCACTGTCAATATTATCAATGTATTCTTATTCTTACTATCATCATTATTATATTGTTTCCCCTTGATTATAGGTTTGGCACTTAGACTAAATGAAGATCAAGTACATGAACTGGCTGTGGCACAGCTGGTCTACAAATGTCAGTTGGGATGTGTTTCCATGTTATTAACCACACAATTAATTTAGCCATATTATCTCGAGAGTTGGGAAAGAATAAATCAACTCAGTTACAGCTATAACAGACACAGACTCAGTTCTTCCAACATAGGCATTTTAATAAAAACTTTTTTGTTCACTTTGAGAGATGTTTTCAGTCTTTGTTATAATTTGAATCCAGTCAGATTTGTGATTTTAGGGATCGTAGCTCTGGTAATTCATACAAGAATGTTTTTCCTGCCAGTATCTTTGCCCCATCATTAATGAATAACATCAAATCTGAGAAATATGAATTTAATATGTTTTCGAACATCTATTTGAAAAATCTCATTTTTAAAAGCCAAAGGCGGAATATTTTTGTACATTCTAGTCCTCTGGAGGCTCTACAATATGCTGACAAGGTACCATTCTCTCATGCAAACCTAATTTTCTTTCAAAATAACTCCAAATGCTTGTATCAAGTCAGTTCAGAGAAAGGGATAAAGTGGTTCAGGACACTGCTCAATATTATGCTTTACTGGAAAAACTTTTTCTTGCATAATTTGTATACTAATGGAATAACTGTTGTAATATAAATGCATTTAGAAGAGCACAATGGATGTAATGCATAATGCCTGAGTTCTAATCTTAGCTTTGCCATGTAAAGCTGTGTGACCTTGAGCAAATCTGTAATAATAAAAGCATAATATGCTAATTAGACCAGAGAGCCAAATGACCTTCTGGATGTCATTCCAGACATCCTCCAGGATGAAGTCGCTGTGATGGGGGCCAAGACAGAGGTGATTACGTGCAATCAGGCAGGCAGGCAAGCAGTTAAGGGTGATTAGGCAAGCAGGCAGGCAGGCAAAGTTGTTAGGGGCCATCAGACAAGGATCAGGCCTAAACTGGCAGTCAAAGATTCCCTGAGGGGTCCCAGATTGTGAGAGAGTATGGGCCAGGCTAAGGGCCCCCATCCTATGCACAAATTTCATGCACCAGGCCTCTAATTAATAAATAAATTCTTCTGTGTCTCAGTTTCATCAAACATAATTTTATGAATCTCCTGTGAGAATGAAATGTATTAATACATGCATAGATGTGCAATGCTTGGAAAACTCATCCCCACATATTTAGAATTCTGTAAATGTTAGCCATTTTTATTATTGTTGTTGCTGCTGCTCTTGCTATTATTCAGGCATTCAGTATTATGTGCATTGGATTAATAATAGTAAATCTTTAATACTGTGTAGAAAAGCACTTCAGTCATGTAGAAAAATATTCACCATTCCCCTGTGAAACTAAATCAAATCTTCACAGCTAAGTTTCTTTTTTGATGAATATTCAATTGGCCTTGCAATTTCTATCTTTTTTCAATGTTTTTTTTTCTCTATGCTACTTAAATATGCACAATGAAGTACTGGAATCATGTGTGTGCACAAGATTTTTCTATGTGCACTTCAGCAATTCAAAGTATACTTGAGAACAATGTCAAAATTATATTTTGGCAAATTCCACAATCCTTGGCACAACCAGGACTTGAGGATCTTTCAGAAGATTTTCATTAGTGATAATGAATATATTTTCTCCTTGAAAAGATGAGATAAAAAACAATACTAATATCTAAATCCTCAGTATTATTTAGTTTCAAATTCTTATAATTTTTAATCTCCCCAAAAGTCTTAGGTGGTTCGGAGTTTTATGGGTTACAATTCCAGAAACAAAGTACACAGGTTAGCCCTAGATTAGTCATCGGCAAACTCATTAGTCAACAGAGCCAAACATCAACAGTATAACGATTGAAATTTCTTTTTTGAGAGCCAAAGTTTTTAAATTTAAACTTAATAACGTAATTTCTTCAAAACAGACTCGCCCAGACCATGGTATTTTGTGTAAGAGACACACTCAACGGGCCAAGAGCCACATGTGGCTCGCGAGCTGCGGTTTGCCCACCACTGTCCTAGACAGCTTGGCTCAGTGGATAGACCATTAGCCTGCAGGTCCCAGGTTTTATTCTGGCCTAGGGCACATGCCCAGGTTGCAGGCTTGATCCCCAGCAGGGGGCATGCAGGAGGCAGCTGATCAATGATTCTCTTATCATTGATGTTTCTTTCTGTCTCCCCCTCTCTTTTCCTCTCAATAAAGTAAACAAAAAATTTTAAGCACACAGTTTAATATGGCTCATTGGGGGAGAAGTGGGACCAATTGGTGGATATTTTAAAATTGTCTATCAGGCAATAAAATAAACTATGAGACAATATAATCAAAGTCTCTGAGCTTTTCAAACAGTAGCTGAGGGTATGCAGAGGAAGTAGAGAATGAGAGTATACAACTTCTACCTTTCCTCTCCTTTTGCATTTTCAAACATCCCTATTGCACCCACTATTTAGAAAGCTACTTGAATATATTTTGATCTCTGTTCTGCCAACTGATCTTTTAGTATCCTTTGAGATAATCAGAAATAATCTTGGTGTTTCCTAACCATTGTTGAAAGTCAGTGGACAAAAATAATTTAACTAAATGGAAGAAAATTAAGGTCCTTATCTTTAAAATCCCCAAATCAAAGAAAACTCTTCTTTTGTCCTAAGAAGTGACTTCGGCAATTGATGCAAAATTCTAGCTAGTTTTTAAATTATTGCTAAAAATGACCCCGTATGGCCCAGTTATATTCTTTTTGGCTTGCTATTTCTACTTCCCAAAAGGAATAATACTTTCTTGACTCAGAGTTTTATTGTCGCACATAGTAAAAGGAAATACAAACAAACTCATGAAACAAGACAAAGAGAGAATTAGTTAACTTTATATCATGTGTCTTTAGTACGGTTTTATACCTGTAAATGCTCTTTATAATTGGGATTCTTCCACTTTTAAATTGTTAGTTTAGAGGTTGCTTTAATTTGTGTTTCCCAGAAAGAAACATTGGTATGACAATATCAGGAAAAGTGGCTTATTTGGAGCTTGCAAGAAACATTGAACAAATGTGATAAGTAAGACAAGGAAGAGAATGCAATTAATAAAAAGGATATTATAAAGGGAGCAGCCACTGTGGGTGACTAGAGCTTAGATCTGTAGAAAACATTGGGGTATAAAACACATACCTCAGATTTATTCCATAGGAGAGGCAAATGAGCTGGGGTCTTTAACCTTTATCTCCAGTTTGTCATTGATTAGGGTTGGTTATTAAGGAACGGGGCAGAGTGATATTAATTCCTTGATATTCATAGCCTGTTGGGGTCTTAACACAAGGATTTTCTTCCCCTAACAAGAATGAGTCTGATGAAGAAATTTGGATACTCTTTGGAAGTTGGGCAGCAGACATTAAAGTGGTAATGTCAAAGTTCAGAGTACCAATTGCATTTGCTACAAATGGTCTCCCTCACTGTCTTTTAAATAAAAGCTATTCTGATTCTAGCTGTTCTTCCGACATGCTTGCATAAAACACCTTGTTTTCTCATTATTTCACTGCATTCCAATTGCTTATCTATCTGTACACCTCATATTATTCACCAATGAAACAGTAGTTGCTCAACAAGTATTACTGTAATAAATTTAAAAAAAATAATAATAACGTCCTTGGACTCCAGAGTGGAGGATGGCTACCGGCAAGAAGGTAGGGAAGGGGCATGTGTGAGAAAGTGAGGGAGCTATAGAGGAGTGTGTGGATGTGTGTGGGGTGTGTGTGTGATCTAGGGACAATTAGATCCTGCAGGTCTTCCAAGGGGCTGCCAAAATGGACATTCTTAGACAGCAAAACTCCACTGCCACTGTGGACACTCCAGGGGTGGCCAGCGTGGGCAGTGAGGACACACCATCTTGAAAAACAGAGTTTTATTGTCACAAGATCCTAACCTCACCACCACCCAATCTGGCCTCAGACACAAACCTGGACCCTGCAGCCACTAGGGACAAAGACTTGCCACCACACTGCAGACTCATAGACACCAAGAATCCAGACATCCCGACAGCAGATTTCTATGAGTCACAGAGCCATCCTTCTTCCCACAGGCTCGCTGCAGTGCCATAGGAACTGCTTGACCCATCCCACACAAGCAGGCCTCCTACTCACACAAGGCGGCTCTGGCTCCACTGCCCAAATTTGAGTCTGGATATATGGACACAAGGAATCTACTTCCCACAGAGCACACTCTCATGACCAGACCCCAGGCCCATATGGGGTAGCAGTGCCACCTGACTTTGACTCTGGGCAAGTGCACACAGAAGTCTGTCTTTCACAGTGCAGGAGTGGACCTCCTGCTGACATAGGATGTTTGTGCAACCTGGTCCCTCAAGCAGATCAGGGACCCTGATTCTCTGCATGAGAGGCAGCACTGAGCACCAGTGACTTGACTTTGTTTCTCATCATGCATGCCTGGGATCCCTGATTCCCAGTGCACCCAACTCTTGGAGCATGTGCACACAGGGAACCTGATTCTCAGAGTGAGGCTGCACCAAGCAAAAGAAACTTTGATACTCAATTCTTGGCATAGGCACAGGAGGTATCAGACTTCTGACATGTGCTAGGGGGACTCTGATTTTTGGCACATGCCAATTGGGTCTCTTAATCTGTGTGGCTCAGGTGAGGTACCTGATTCTAGGTGTGTGCACAAGGCCACAATGAGCAATGGTTATTCTGATCCTTCCCACCAGACTACAGCAGCCACGTGTTTTGGTGTTAGAGCTCTTCAGTGACACTCAGGTGGTGTGAAGTTCCCACTGCACATGGCCCAGGCCCCTTCAACTCAGAATTTGAACTTTCTGGTGATAGTGAGAATGGAAAAACAACAAAATAATTCCCAGATGAAAGAAAAAGAGGCATCACCAAGAAAGGAAATAAGTGAAATAGAGGCATGCAACATGACAGAAAAATAATTCAGAGCAATGGTCATACAGTTCATACAGCAGATAGATGAGAAAATCAACAACCTATTCAAAAATTAGGAAGCAATCAAAAGTGATATAGTTACAATCAAAAACACCATAGAAGGTTTCAAGAGTAGACTAGAAGAAGCAAAGTTAAAAGTGAGTTAGAAGATAATTTGAGAAACAATCCCAATCTGAACAGCAGCTGAAGAAAAAAAATAAAAAACAGGAGGAGAGCCTTAGGGAGCTTTAGGGCAACATGAAATAAAGTACCATGCATACAATAGGGCTGCCAGAAGGACAAGAAAAATAGCCAGGATTAGAAAATCTATTTGAAGAAATAATGACAGAAAACTTCCCTGATATGGGGAAGAAAAAAGTTACAGAAGCACAGAGAATCTCAAACAAGATGAATCCCAAAAGACCCACACCAAGACACATCATAATTACAATGGCAAATGTTAAAGACAAAGAGAGAATTTTAAAGGCTATGAGAGAGTTACCTACAAAGGATCCCCCATCAGATTATCAAATGATTTCTCAATAGAAACACATCAAGCTAGATGGGAATGGAAGGAAGTATACAAAGTGATACAAAGCAAAGGGTTGAGTCCAATAATACTCTATCCAGCAAGATTACCAATCAAAATTGAAGGGGAAATCAGGAGCTTCTCAAACAAACAAACAAAAAGTGGTTAGGGAATTTATCATTACTAAACCTGCAATACAAGAAATGCTAAAGGGAATGTTGAAAAAAATAAGAAGTGTAAAGGGAAGAAGGTATAAAGTACAGAAATGGCTACAAATACCTATCAATAATAACATTAAAAGTAAATGGATTAAATGCTCCATTCAAAAGACATCAAGTTGCATGAAATCAACCAAAGAATTTATATGCATGCGTAAAAGCATAACCATGGGATGCAAGACACTGGTGGGGGCAGGAGAGGGCATGTGCTGGGGGCTAGAAAGGCAGGGGAGGTCAAGGTGAGAAAAGGGAAACATATGTACTACTATTTGTAATACTTTATATTTTTTTAATTTTTTTATTGTTCAGTTTATTAATTACATTGTTTCCCCTTTTTTATCCCCCTATATCTTCCCTCCACCCTGTACCTATCCCACCCTCCGCCCTCACCTTCCCCTCCCCAATGTCCTCTCCCATTGTTGCAAGATTTTTGTCCAATCTCTTGCTGTACTTCCAACAACACTTTTCTCCCCAAGAACTGTCAGTCCATTCCCTCTCTATGTCCATGTTTCTGTTATAGTCACCAGTTTATCTTGTTCATCAGCCTATCAGTTCACTTGATTTTTATGTTCATTTGTTGATAGATGTGTATTTGTTGTTCATAATTTATATTTTTACCTTTTTCTTCTTCCTCTTCTTAAAGAATATCTTTCAGCATTTCATATAATACTGGTTTGGTGGTGATGAACTCCTTTAGCTTTTTCTTATCTGCGAAGCACTTTATCTGATCCTCAATTCTGAATGATAGCTTTGCTGGATAGAGTAATCTTGGTTGTAGATTCTTGCTCTTCATTATTTTGAATATTTCTTGCCACTCGCATCTGGCCTGCATCATTTCTGTTGAGAAATCCGCTGACAATCGTATGGGTGCTCCCCTGTAGGTAACCAACTGTTTTTCTCTTGCTGCTTTTAATATTCTCTCTTTATCTTTTGCTCTTGGCATTTTAATTATGATATGTCTTGGTGTGGTCCTCTTTAGATTCCTATATTTTGGGGTTCTGTGTACTTTTTGGGCTTTTAAGTCAGTTTCTTTCACCAGGTGGGGAAAGTTTTCAGTCACTATTTCTTCAAGTAGGTTTTCATTAACTTGCTCTCTCTCTTTTTCTGGCACCCCAATAATTCGGATGTTGGCTTGCTTGAGGTTGTCCCAGAGGCCCCTTACACTATCTTCAATTATCTGAATTCTTTTTGTTTCTTGCTTTTCTAGCTGAGTGGATTTTGCTTCTTTGTATTTCAAATCTTTGACTTGGTTCTTGTGGCCCTCTGGACTGCTTTTAGGACTTTGTGTAATATTTTTTATTTCAGTCTGTGTATGCTTGATTTCTAGTTGGTCCTTTTTTTTTTATCTGTGAGGGTCTGGTTCGTATCCTCAGAGGTCTTATTCATTTCCCTGAGGGTCTCATTCATTTCATTGTAAGTATCATTCATCTCCTTGTAATTCTCATTCATTTGCTGGTTGGTCTTGTTTATTTCCTGGTAATTCTCATTAAGTTGATCGGCCTTTTGTAGGAGCCTCTTGAAAAGCCTTATAACCGTGGTTTTGAACTCTATGTCTTGTCGTCTTTTCTCCTCCATTTCTTTCACACCTGATTTCTTTCCATGTCTCTGCATGGTGGCTGCTTTATGTGGTGGATATCCTCAAAGGGAAAGTGACTCAGTCTCCCCAGTTACCTGAGGTGGGTACTCTTACTGCAATCCTTTATGGGTTGTATTCAGTGTTTTTGAATTTAAACCCAGCTTTTTGTTGTTAGCCCTAGGAAGGTTTGACCTCCAGGCCAATTGTCTGTGAAGCTCAGCTGTGCTCAGGTTGGGTAGGCGGAGTCTTTGGGCCAAGCAGACAGCGTTAGCTCTGCCCTGTGCGGCCCCAGGGGCTCTATGCCGGGGGCAATGGCCGCCAGCACCTCTGATGAGAGAGAGCTGCTGCCGAGCTCCACCTGCTGCCGGGGAATTCAGACTCTCCCCAAATGACTTTGCATGCACAATGTCTCACCCAGGGTCTTAAAACAAAGCAGACTGATGGTTTTTCGAATGAGAGGCAAGTCGCAGAGCGCTCCCTGCGCCGTCACGCAGCCGAGCTGTTCTCACAAGCTGCCTTCTCCACAAGCCGGCAGACCCGGCAGCACCCGAGCTTCGGCGTGCCCTCCCACTGTCCAGTTTTCTCCCCGTATGATAGTGGGTTCCCTGGACTTTTCCCAGAGCTGGAGAATCAATCAGTGGGACGCCTTTGTCTCCCCGTTCGAGAAAACTGGCCGGTTTTCAGCCGCCCGCCCTCTCCGAGGCGCGCGCTCCCAAACCTCTCTCTGCGCGAATCTTTCAACTCTGTTCGCCGCCGCTCCTCCGAGTCACAGTGTCTTATCTTCACTTTTATTTGTGGAGTTTTCACTCGGCGGGCTTTCTGGTGATTCTGGAAGGTGTTTGTTCTTTCGTAAAGTTGTAGTATTAAAATTGCTGATTATGACAGCAAGATAGGTGTTTTACCTTTGCCGCCATCTTAGTTCTCCTCCTATTTGTAATACTTTAAACAATGAAAAAAAAATTTAAAAAAGACATCAAGTTGCTGAATGGATAAGAAAATATAACTCATAAGATGCTAACCACAGGTGACCTACTTCAGAACAAGGGACTCAGAGTGAAATTGAAGGGATGAAAATATATCTTTCAGGCAAATGGAAATTAAAAAAAAAAAGCTGTGGTAGCAATACTTATATTTGACAAAATAGACCTCAAAGTGAAGACCATACAAGAGACAAGAAAGATCACTTCATAATTCTAAAAGGATTGATACAACAAGAAGTTATAATTCTGGTAAATATTTATGCAGCCAATGTAGGAGCACCCAAATACATAAAAAATAATTTTAAAAAACCCTCTGGATGATATCAGGGGAGAGATTTACAGCAACACAATCATAGTAGGATACTTTAATACCCCATTAATATTATTGGATAATTCCTCTACACAAAAATTTAACAAAGAAACATCAATCCTAAACAACTCACTAGATCAGATGGCCTTAATCAACATCTTTGGAATATTACACCCCAAATCTACAGAATATACATTCTTCTCAAGATTACATGGGGCATTTTCAAAGACAGACCACATATTGGGCACAGGAAAAGTCTCTCCAAATTCAAGAGCATTGAAATCAGATCACAATGGCATACAATTAGAAATAAACTATGTAAAAAATATCACAAAAATTCTAACACTTGGAGGCTGAATAACATACTATTAAACAATGAGTGGTTATCAAAGAGATCAAAGAATAAATTAAAAAAATATCCTGGAAACAAACAATAATGAATACACGACAATCCAAAATCTTTGGGACACAATGAAAGCAATCCTTAGAGGGATGTTCATAGCATTATAGCCCTACCTCAAAAAAAAAAAAAAAAAAAAAAAAAAAGGAAAGAAAAGAAAGAAAGAAAAACTGGGAATATTGGTAATAAACCATCTAACTTTTCCACTTCAAGAATTAGAAAGAGAGCAACAAAAAAAGCCCAGTGTAAGCAGATAGAAGGAATAATAAATATCAGAGTGAAAATAAATGACATAGAGGCCAAAAATAAAACAAAAAACAATACAAAAGATAAATGAAACCAAGAGCTAGTTCTTTGAAAAAATAAACAAGATTGATGAACCTCTAACCAGGCTCCCCAAGAAGTAGAGATAAGACCCAAATAAATAAAATCAGAAATGAAAGAGGTTAAATAACAACAGATCCCACAGAAGGACAAAGATTTGTTTAAAAAAATACTATGAGCAACTCTACTCCTACAAACTAATCAACCTAGAAGAAATGGACATATTTCTAGAAAAAAATATGACTTTCCAAAACGCAACCAGGAGGAAAAAAAAATCTGAATATTCCAATAATTATGGAGGAAATTGAAGCAGTAATCAAAAAAACTTCCAACAAACAAAAGCCCTGGACCAAACGGCTTCATAAAGAAGTTTTATCAAACAATCAAAGACAAAATAAAACTTATCTTCTTCAGACTATTCCAAAAAAATTCAAGAGGAAGGAGCAATTCCAAGCTCTTTCTATGAATCCAGCATTACCCTAATCCCCAAACTAGATAAAGACAATACAAAGAAAGATAATTATAGGCCAATATATAGCATGAACAAAGATACCAAAATCCTCAACAACATTCTAGCAAATCAAATCTAGCATTACATTAGAAAGATCATACATCATGACCAAGTGGGATTTATTGTGGGGATGAAAGGATGGTACAATATCTGCAAATCAATAAATGTGACACACCACATAAATAAACTGAGAGATAAAAACAATATAATTATATTCATTGATGCAGAAAAAAACATTGACAAAATCCAATACCCTTTCTTGATAAAAACTCTCAGCAAGGTGGGAATAGGAAGATCATATCGCAGCATAATAAAAGCCATATATGACAAACCTACAGCCAACATCATACTCAATGAACAAAAACTAAAACCATTTCCCCTAAGAACAGGAACAAGAGAGGGATGCCCACTCTCACCTCTCCTGTTCTATATAGTACTGTTAGTCCTTGCCATTGTGATCAAACAAGAAGAAGAAATAAAAGGCATCCAAATTGGCAAAGAAAAAGTAAAGCTGTCCTTATTTGCAGATGACATGATATTGTACATAGAAAACCCCAAAGACTCCATTAAAAAACTACTAGACTTAATAAATGAATTTGGAGCTGGAACCAAGATGGCGGCATAGGTAAACACTTATCTTGCTGCCCCACACAACAATTCTAAAACTATGACTTAACAACAGAACAAAAATCATCCAGACTCACCAGAAAGCTGGCTGAGTGAAAATTCCACAAATAAAAGTAAAGATAGAACACTATGACTCAGAGGAGCAGCGGAGGGCAGCATTGAAGATACGCGTGGAATCAGAGGTTTGGAGCCATGCGAGCGCGCCAGCTGATAGTGCGGGCGGCTGCAAACTGGGCCAGTTTTATCAAATGGAGTAGACAAAGAAGTCCCACTGCACTGATTCCTCAGTTCCAGGCGAGGTCTGGGGAACTCACACTCATACAGGGTGAAATTGGACAGTTGGGAGGTACACTGAAACCTGGGCTCGGCAGAGGTCTGCGAGCTTGTGGAGAGGGCGAGCTAGTGAAGTGTGCACGTAAACACAGGAACAGCAGTTTGCACGTAAACTTGGGAACAGAAGTGCGCAATCTCGCAGAGAGGACTCGTGAATGCTCTCTTGTTCGGGAGACCACTGGACTGTTTTGTTTTACAACCCTGGGCGAGACTTTGGATGTGCAGACTAATTTAGGGAGAGGCTAAGTTGTCTGGCAGCGGGTGGAGATTGGTGGCAGCTTTCTCTCAAAGGTGCGTGCAGCCATTACCAGCCAGCACAGAGACCCAGGTTCCGCATAGGGCAGAGCTGACACTGCCTGCTCATCCCAGAGACTCTGTCCAGCCTACATGAACACAGCTGACCCTCACAGCCAATTGGCCTGGAGGGCAAACCCTTCTAGTGCTAACAACAATAATCTGGGCTTAACTTCAACAATACTGTACAGCTCATAAAGGGTTGCAGTAAGAGTATCCACCTCAGGTAACAGGGGAGGCTGAGCCACTGTCCCTTGTAGGACATCTACCACAAAAAGGTAATTGACCAACTCAGGAAAGCGGCCACAATGCAGAGATATGGAAAGAAATCAAGGGTGAAAGAAATGGAGGAAAAAAGATGACTAGAAATAGAGTTCAAAACCACAGAAATAAGGTTTTTCAAGAGGCTCCTGGAAAAGGCCGATGAACTTAATGAGACCTACAAGGAAATGAACAAGATCTACGAGGAAATGAATGAGACCTACGAGGATATGAAAAAGGACCAACTAGAAATTAAGCATACACTGACTGAAATAAAAAAATATTACACAAAGTCCTAAAAGCAGTCCAGAGGGCCGCAAGAACCAAGTCAAAGATTTGAAATACAAAGAAGCAAAATCCACTCAGCTGGAAAAGCAAGAAGCAAAAAGAATCCAAAAAATTGAAGATAGTGTAAGGGGCCTCTGAGACAACCTCAAGTATACCAACATCCAAATTATAGGGGTGCCAGAAAAAGAGAGAGAGCAAGACAATGAAAACCTACTTGAAGAAATAGTGACCGAAAACATCCTCCACCTGGGGAAAGAAATTGACTTAAAAGCCAAAGAAGTGCACAGAACCCCAAAATATAGGAATCTAAAGAGGACCACACCAAGACACATCATAATTAAAATGCCAAGAGAAAAAGATAAAGAGAGAATATTAAAAGCAGCCAGAGAAAAACAGTTAGTTACCTATAAGGGATACCCATACGATTGTTAGTGGATTTCTCAACAGAAACGATGCAGACCAGATGGGATTTGCAAGAAATATTCAAAGTGATGAATAACAAGAATCTACAACCAAGTTTACTCTATCCAGCAAAGCTATCATTCAGAATTGATGGTCAGATAAGTGCTTCACAGATAAGAAAAAGCTAAAGGAGTTCATCGCCGACAAACCAATATTATATGAATTGCTTAAAGATATTCTTTAAGAAGAGGGAGAAGAAAAAGGTAAAAATATAAATTATGAACAACAAATACACATCTATCAACAAATGAGTCTAAAAATCAAGGGAATTAATAATCTGATAAACAGGATAAACTGGTGAATATAACAGAATCACAGACATAGAGAGGGAATGGACTGACAATTCTTGGGGAGAAAAGGGGTGTGGGAAGTGCAGCAAGAGACTGGACAAAAATCATGCACCTATGGGAGAGGACAGTGGGGGGCAGGTGAGGGTGGAGGGTGGGATGGGTACCGGGTGGAGGGGAGCTATAGAGGGAAAAAAGGGGGAACAATGTAATTAATAAACTGAACAATAAATATTAAAGGATAAAAAAATATAAAGCAAGTACACCTCCTAATTAAGCATCCTTTCTTTCACTCTGTTGATTGCCATCTGTGCAGTCAGCTCAGAGTGAAGTTTTGTGGGTTTTTTTTTGGATGGGGGGGAGGAAGTACTTTTGGACAGACTTGTGTTTTTCTTACATAATTCACTTTTAGAAAGACAAAACTTATATCATTAAAAATGTTTTTAAATCTGGGAAAAAATGAATTTGGAAATATAGCAGAATACAAAATTAACACCCAGAAGTCTATGGCTTTTCTACACACAAATAATGAACTCACCAAAAAAGAAATTAAAAAACCAATCCCATTTACCATTGTGACCAAAAAAAATTAAGATACCTAGAAATAAACTTAACCAAGGAGACAATGTATCTGTACTCAGAAATGCTAGGATGCTGAAAAAAGAGATAGAGGAAGACCTGAACAAATGGAATTATATACCATGTTCATGGATTGATAGAATCAACATGATTTGTTCATTTTCTCTTTAATTTCCATTGTCCTAGGAACTGTATCGATAAAGATATTGCTCCCAGGGCAATGGAAACTAAAGAGAAAACAAACAAATGGGACTACATCAAAATGAAAAAAAAAAAACTTCTGTACAGCAAAAGAAACCACCAACAAAACAATAAGAAAGCCCCCTTCATGGGAGAATATATTTGCCAATGTTATCTTCAATAGGGTTTAATCTCCAACATTTACAGGGAACTCATACAACTTAACAAAAGGACAATAACTAATTCAATCAAAAAATGGGCAAAGGACCTAATTAGACACTTTTTGAAATAGGACATTTAGAAAGCCAAGAGACATGTGAAAACATGCTCAAAGTCACTAATCATCTGAGAGATGCAAATGAAAACGACAATGCGGTACCATCTTATACCTGTCAGAATGACTAGCATCAACACTGCAACAGCATGGATGGAACTGAAGAGCATTATGCTAAGTAAAATAAGCCAGTCCATGAAAGTAAAATGCCTCATGATCTCATTTATGGATAATAAACAACATTTTAAATTTATGAAAAGTAGATACAGAGGCAGAGAAGCATCAAACATGTTTTCAAACTATAGCAGGAATAGTGGGAGGGTTTGGGTAGGAAGGGCAGGAAGTAAGAGATCAACCTAAGGACTTGTATGCATGTATATAAGCATAACCAATGGACACAAGACACTGGTGGGGGTGGCGGTAAGGGCATGTACTGAAGTGTAGAGGAGGCTTGGGGAAGATCAATGGAAGGGGGGGAAAAAGGAAACATATGCACTACTACTTGTAATACTTTAAACGATAAAATTTAATTTTAAAAATCCAGAATAAATGTTTTACAGTCTTCCATTAATGATTTTTCTTATTTACCTTATGCTGATCTAGATTACTTGCATACTTCTGTTTCATAGGCAAGAGTATTCTAATATTTTAAACACAATTTATAACTATCTGTACTTAGAAGTTCTTTTTCAGTTACTCCCATTGATCCACCTCATTACCATTCTTCCTATATAATAAAAGGCTAACATGGAAATTGTCCCCTTTAGAGTTTGACCCACTGGGAATTCAACTAATCGCCGTGATGTTTGCTGACCACCGAGGGGAAGTTTTTAATGAAGGAAGGCCCCAGCCAGCAGCCAACAGCTGCCAGCCAGGAGAAGGCCCCAGCCAGAAGGCCCGGATTGGCCCTATTTGCCAGCCAGACCTGAGATCCCTACCCATGCACAAATTTCATACACTGGGCCTCTAGTTTAATTAGAAGTTTGAGTGAAGAAAATAAAATGCCATACACATGTCTTGGCATGCCTTCATTTTGAGGTAAGTGCCTTACATGAGTAAATATGTAAGTAAATATGTAATTTACTCATGTATTGTAGTGCAATACATGAGTAAATATGCGACTTTACCTGGCAATTCATTGAAATTTAAAAGGTTAGCTCCACAGAGAAATGGGAACAATAGCTTGGTAATAAAGTTTTAAGTGAACAAGAATAATTCTTCCAGTTTGAGAGTGACCTAAGAATATGCATTCAGTAGAAGTGCTGACCAGTTGAGCTGTGGAAAAGTATATATGGAGGAGTAAGAGAGAATCTATTAATTTTATGTGTCTTGCTATCGTTACTTACATTTCACACATATAATAAAACCAGAAGCCTGGAGCACAAAATTCACGTGCAAGTATGGTCCCTACGCCTGGCCTATGATCAGGACCATCTTCCTCAGATGCCCACAGCTGCCCCACCCCCGCCACCCTCCATCCCTGGTTCCTCATTTGCCATTGGGCGATTAGAGCCTGAAGGCTGGGGAAGGGACTGAGAGGTTGGCCATTCCTGTCCACTTGCTGGCCCCACCCTCACCGCATGTCTCCCTCTGTGTTTGGGGTGACCAGTGGGGCAGGGGCCTTGGCCTGGCACTGCCCATGTCCCCCGCCACCCACATCCGGTTCCCCATTTGCCATTGAGTGATTGAAGCCTGCCAGCTGGGAAAAAGGATCCAGAGGTGGTCAGTGCACCTCATAGTGATTGGTTGAGCAGTCATTCTGGTCATTCTACTGTTAGGGTCAATTTGCATATTACCCTTTTATTGTATAGGCTAGAGGCCCAGTGCAAGGGTGGGGTCCAACTGGCCTGCCCTGATGGGGGCCCCAGATTGGGGTGGGGGTCCCTGCAGGGGGGCGGGGTGGGGCTGGCTGGGCGAGGGGCTATAGGTAACTTGAGGCTGGCCACACCCCCAAATTGGGTAGAGATCCCCGCCGGGATTGGGGCCAGCTGGTGCAAAGGGCTGAGGTTGTTCTGGTCTCTGGTTTTTCCATCATTTCAGTAGCCGGGCTTTTATTATATGGGATACTTTCAAATTAATGAGGTCTGAATAATATATTTTTAGGACTTCTGTATTTGTGTGTTCTTATGCCTATGTTTTATGCTATTTGTTCAATGGCTTATATTATAAAACACATAATCTATGGCTATATCAACCTCATAGCTGCCATCCAAATATGTACTGGTACAATACTTAAACTTTTTCTTAAAGAGGGCACATTCTAAGATATTTCTTTACACTTACTCCAAATGCATTTAAGTTCCTAGAGACATTGTGTGTGTTTGTGTGTATGCATGCACATATTATCTATCATCTATTCTATCCATCTATTTATCTATCTATCATCTGTCATCTTTCTCTATGCAGAGATGGGGAAGATGAAGGAGATATATTCGAGGAGAGTTGCTTTACATCTAAGGAAACAGTGATGACCTCTTCATAGCTTCTTCTGCTGCCAAATCCTGTAAGGGTAAGGCATGTCTCTAACTGTTAAAACTTGAAGCTTGCCAAGTCTGCAAGTTAGAAAGAAAGGCATGGACTTTTTATAAATGCAAAGTTGAAGGTTTTATAGCTTTGGAGCTCTATAACTTCTAAGTTAAGGTAATGAATTAAGAAGAAAGCTATTAGAAAATGACCCCTTCAAATGAGTTCTAGACCCTTTTAGCTAGCCATTTCAAACTTTAGATTTCGAAAGCAATGAGTTAGTAAACAGGAATTAATAATATCCAACACTTTCTGTCATCACTATTTAATAAGTATCATTAAGCATTTTATATACATTTTCTCATTGAATTATAACAACTGTAGGCATAGGTATATTATTGATCATCCATATTCTAAGAGGGTAAGTTCTGAAAACTGAAGTAACTTACCCAAGTTCTATAGCTCTCAAAGGTTAGAATACACACACACACACACACACACACACACACACACACACACGTGCCCACACATACCAAATTTCAATGTCTTCTTTTAAAAACGAAAAACTATGCCGAAACCGGTTTGGCTCAGTGGATAGAGCGTCGGACTGCGGACTGAAAGGTCCCAGGTTCAATTCCGGTCAAGGGCATGTACCGTGGCTGCGGGCACATCCCCAGCAGGGAGTGTGCAAGAGGCAGCTGATCGATGTTCCTCTCTCATCGATGTTTCTGACTTTCTATCCCTCTCCCTTCCTCTCTGTGAAAAATCAATAAAATATATATATTTAAAAAAATAAAATAAAAACAAAATACTATAAAGCAACATTTTTAGGTAAAAATTATACCATCTAAACACTGCAGTTGTAATCACTTGCACTGTTGTAGTATCTATCTCTATAGTGAATTTGTAAAAGTTAATAAAAATGTTATGATTCTTTTAAAAGAAGTTTTTATTTATTTTAAAGCATTCTCATAGCAATTTGTTTTTATTTCTATTCTGTTAATCATGCCATATGTATTTTATTATAATTGCCAACATGTTTCTATTCCATGTGAGACACCCTCCTGAAATCAGTTTTGTTTTCTTATTTTTTTTCTCCTCAGAGTAACTTTCAAATAAAAAGTATTCAAGAATTATTACATTTGTGTACACTAATAACACATTAAATATTATTTTATTATATGAAGTTATATGTCACATGCAATTACATATACAACAATAATAATAGATACTTCAAAAATTGTTCTTTTGAAAACATACAAAAATATATTTTATCAGATATAAAAAAGGTCTTACTATGTCAAAGAAGAAAATGTACAATACAGTGTGGAGAAATAAGTTTATATTATATACATATATATAAAAAGGTAAGGTAAAGTTTCAAACTAAGGGCTCCTTTACCAGGAAGTTAGAGTTCAGTTCAAACATGAAGACACATGTGGGAAAAAGCAATGTCTGCAAGATTCTGATTTATAATCACATCAATTACTTTGTTATTTAGATAACTTCTATTTCATCTGGCCCAAACTGTTTATAATTGGAAAAGTGACACATTCTGTTCCATTTTGTTTATGCCTTCTCTCTTTTCACAGCAATAACTGTGGGCTGCAAATACAAGTGTAAACATATACAGATATTATAACGAGTTAAATTAAAAACATTCTCATTAACCAATTTTGCTTTCACAAAGCTAACATGCATTTTAATTGTCATTCGTAATATTGAGATTTTTGCAAACCTAAAAAAAAATATATTTCCCATTGAAAACCTTTATAGGGATAAAACAAAGATTTACCATTCCAAATGTCAGTGTGCCAATTGCAGATTTATAGAACATCCTGAACTTGACTAAAGAGGAAGAAATCAAAATCCAATTTATATAATCCTTTGATAACTATTCCAGAGCCTTCCCAGGCACTGCAGTTTATTAGCAGGTGTTAGATTACCCCAGCCAGCTGTCAATACCTGCTGTCACCATTATAGATGCAAATTTCACACAGAGATACAGCAAATATATTCCCCTGATATCCTTCACCATTACATTTTCAAGTTAAAAACTGTAGACTTCGCTGACCTATCATCTTTATGCTGATTCATTATTCAAAATAGAGATATATAAGATGCGTAATTTTTAAAACTTACATTTTCCCTATCAATTATTATTGTTGATAAAAAATGAAAAAAGTTCACTTTAAGATAGTTAAAAATAAGAACATTGTCATGTAAGCAAAAACTTTTACTGAGTTTTCCACAAATTAAATTATGGGGGAAATTTCCATGAAATTGCACTTATTTCCAGAATGCAGTTTCTTCTTTTTATTTATACTGTTCTTAGATTTCTGTGTCATTTACAAGATCACAAGTCAGCACTCTTTTAGGCTGAGGCAAAACTCATAAACTTTGAAATTTGAGATGGATTGTTCAGTTGGTGCTGAGGGTCAGTAGTAAGTTGCAAAAACCTGTGGTTTTATTAGCTAAATATGGCTCACTTGGTTTTGTAAACATGGGAAAGCTCAGTTTCCCAATCTGGAGGTTAAAGGCCAAGTATATGGTGAGAGGTGAAAGGAAGAAGTTAACAGAGATACAAAAATAGAAATGCTGACATGAGCTCTCCAAATGTTTCAGGATGTTTTCGAAACTGTGTGAAACCTGGGAGGATGCTGAAAAAACAGAAGCCTTTGGGAGATTTGAGTTCTGGCTTTGACTTTGTAGGTGTCTCTGAAGTGACATAACCTAGTTTACTAAAGGTAGAAGCATTATGGACTTGAGGAGTATGAGCACAACATCCACATAGCTCATTGGCTGATTACTCAATGATGAAGACATAGGTATTAGTTCTCCTATCTCCCTGCTCTAACCAGAAAGAGAGAGAGAGAGAAAACAAAGATGAGAGAGAGGGAGAGGGAGAGGGAGAGGGAGAGGGAGAGGGAGAGGGAGAGGGAGAGGGAGAGGGAGAGGGAGAGGGAGAGGGAGAGGGAGAGGGAGAGGGAGAGGGAGAGAGAGAGGGGGAGAGAGAGAGAGAGAGAGAGAGAGAGAGAGAGAGAGAGAGAGAGAGAGAGAGAGAAGCTGCATAGAGATAACTACAGCTGAATGCCATGAGGAAGGGAAGTCTGGTTGAGTCGGATTGTTTTCCTGAGCAGTATTCAAGGGTGATTTCTTTGTTGGGTTCTTGTTCAGATGGATTGGAAGAATAAAGCCATGGATAAAAGATGGTAGATGAAAAGGGTGTAAATTTATTGGAAGCAGATTCAGACTCCCATGTAGGGCAGGGTTCCCAAGGGGTAACCCACTAAGCTCTTTATTGCCAAGGTTTATAAAGGCTGTAGTTCTTAGTTTCTTATTACTCCCTTCTCATTGCTCACTCTTTTTGCAGAATAAAGCTCATACCACATGTGGGGCTCTCTTCAAAGCTCATACCCCACGTGGGGGCTCCCTCTTTCTCTTCCCCTTTAGTGGTGGAATAATCTATCTCCTGTGAAAATCTGTTTTCCTCTTTCTCCCATTTGTCAGCATTTCTCTATCATAATAATGACTAAGATAAAACCGAATAACTGAGGAAAAATATAAGATAAAAAGTTAAAATTGAGATTATTATTAAATGAATTATTATGAAAAATAAGAATTAATTAATTTTAACTGAGGATTCTACAGAATACATAAGAAAGGAGAATGTGGTAAGCTAGTTGTTGAAAATATTTTAGAATTTTAAAAATGACTACATGATGTGGAAAGACATTTCTGTAAGAGGAAGCAACATGAATAAAGGTGGGTAGGCCTAAACATTTCTTTTCTTGTTGCTATAAAAAAATAATAAGATGTCTCACCAGTGAAGTGAGAGCCTATCATTAAAAAAGAAACACACAACAATTTATTCAAACACTAGGTGTTGGCAGAGATGTAGATAAAAAGGAATCCATGTGACTGTTGGTGGTAATGCAGATTGGTATGGACACTGCGTATGGATGTTCCTTAAAAAATTAAAAATGGCATTGCCTTATGAGTCAGCAATTCCACTTCTGGGGATATATCCGAAGGAACTCAAAATACAAATTCAAAATAATATACAAGGTGGGGTTAATATTATACTCTTGATAGTTGATAAAAAAATAAATCTCAAATGTTTTCACCACAAAAAAGTGCTAATTATGTGAGGTGATGAAGGTGCTAAAAAATCAACCTTATTAATAAGTATATATTAGCAGCCTTTTTAATTAAAATAAGTGGGCTATATAAATTTATTTTAAACTTACAATATAAAAACTGCATTACCATGATCTTATTTATAACTGCCCATCGGTTTTAAACATATTTTAAATCTCCCAACAAAGAATCTCTAAATCACATTTTGACCATATGTATTTTTTCTAAAAACAAATAGCATAGGTGATTAAAAAAATATGATCATGTAAATAAAAGAAAACCAAAGCATATAATTAAATTAGGTTTAATTTTAAGTGTTGTGCTTTTTTAGAAAATTAAGGACATAAAAATATAGATTAAGAAAACAAAGTAGAAGGCATCTATCTACTCATGTACAGATATTATTTAACAAAAAATTTACAATAAACTTTTTCTAACGTATTACATCCAATATAGTGCAATCAAATAAATTTTCTTAATAATCAATTATAATAAATTTAATCAATTTAGAGAGTAATGTTTATCTGTATTTACATAATCTTGGGAATGAATAAATCTGATTAAAACAATGAAAAACATAGAGCATTTGATAGATTGACTAATAGAGTTACTGTTCCATTCACATCTTTGCATTTCTAGCTTTCAATGCTCTATTCCATCATGGGGCTTCCACATGGCTCATTTTGAAAGGCACTCTGAGGTGTAGTTCTGATCATGCGTTTTTCAGATGACCTGCAAATGTCTTCAATAATTTGGAAGAATTGGTAATAAAAAAATATTTTTATAAAAATAATCACTTTGTTAATTAGAATCAATATTATCAGCATACAAGATAAATGGGCAATGTGTATAAGGAAGATGGAAGTCCAAGAATTTACTGCATTGATTGCATGGGTTCACAATCTAAAAGTGAATTTGAATATTTCTTTTACTTTTGTCTTCTGAATATAATGTAAACTTATATATATTTAGAAGACCCTGGAGCTTACAGAAGGCTACAGAAAATTTAAAGTTCTGTTATGTAAATTATAGCAGATCTTTTAGAATATGTAATATTGCTGTGTTTAGGATGACTTGGAAAACTGAATGAATTGGAGAAAACAGGGTTTCAAGAAATTCCTGGGTCATTTGCTACATAGCTCATGGAACTTACTCAGATATAAAGAAGCAGGTGATAATGATAAATAATTTCAAAATATTACCAAGGTGAAAATCAATAAGAATATTAAGATAATTAATGTTAGTTTTATTGGTCAGTAAAAGACTGAGCAATTTTAGCTGAACTTACTCCCAATTTTTAATTTTTACACTTTTGCTAATAATTAACTCTATTTACACTAAATAAACACCACCATTTGCATAGTACTGGTAACATATTTTTCTACTGATTATTACTAAATGCTTAGGAAAAATAACTATGTCCTAAATAGTAACATAAAATATTTAACAATCATTCTTTTAAAATAAAAAGATCATAGTAGTTTTTAAAATGGGCTCATCCCTTTGGAGAGTTAAAATCAGGCAAGTATTGAGACAGATTATATAAAGTAAGTTTTCTCAAAGGAATGTATATGGAAGCTAAAGAAAAGAATACATTATTGAATTATTTCAGATATGCTATGCACATATTAAATGGTATTACAGGTCAGGTATTTTCATTACGCTGTGACTCCTTTTGGTATCATCCCAGGTTATAACAATTTTCCTTCTCTATGTGTTAAGTTTGAAGAAGAATAATCACTCAAAAACATTTATAGTATTCCTAAGTAATAGGTATTTAATATGCATGCTTATTAAAAATAATTGTGATATAAAACTTAGTACATGCATTCTGCATATAGACCATATTTTAAAAGCAAAATAATTAAAAATTTGTGAGCATTTATCTGATAGTTTATTATGTTCTTACTTATGATATATTCTAATATAGGCTGTCAGTGGGATATTCAAATAGAAAATACCCACTGGAATGCAAAAAAAATGTACTTTTAAAAATACAATTGAATAATTACATGAAATGTTATGCCATAGATAAAATCATAGTGCCACGTCTACTCCTAAAATCAAATCGAAATCAAACTTTAGAGGTCCAAGTTCAAGTGAAATTCTGTAAACCTGTATCAGATATCAGACCTCAATCCCCAGCTCAGATAAATGAGAAGTTTCCAGCATGTGGGTCAAGCCTTGTTCCTGGCAAATGTAGCATCACCTTTGCTCAGGAAAAACAGAATGAAATCATATGTCTCCATGTACTCATCCATACCAACAGAACAAACAATACAAAACCATATTTAATCCCAAAATATATAATTTAGTTTATAATACACTACATATTTATTTCCCTATCTTACCTTACTAATCATGGTTTACTAAGGTGAAATCTAATAATAGCAGTATTAAGTAGCACACACTTTCTAAGGTGACTTAGCATAGCCTAGGTGACAAGCTGGGAAACATTCTGAATCAAACAATTGTTCCTCTTAATCTTTAAAAAGGAAAGGTTTGCCCAGCTAGCATGGCTCAGTTGTTGAGTGCAACCTATGGAGTAGGAGGTCACAGTTCTATTTCCATTCAGAGCACATGCCCAGACTTCAGGCACTATCCTCAGTAGGGGGCATGCAGGAAGCAGCCAATCAATGATTCTCTCTCATCATTGATGTTTCCATTTCTCCTCTCTCTCTCTCTCCCTTCCTCTCTGAAATCAATAAATAATATATTTTAAAAAAACAGAAAGGTTTTTCATTTATCCATATAAATAAAAGGCTAATATGCAAAGTGTCCTCTTGGGAGTTCAACCAAGAGACTGGGAATTCGATTGAGCACTATGATGTGCGCTGACCACCAGGGGGTATTGCAGAACATGGTGGGTGGCCAGCAATGGTGGGGGTGGGAACTGCTGAGGGAACAAGGGAAGAAGGAAGCGGGGAAGCGGAAAACCTGATTGGCCCTGATCACTGGCCAGGCCTAGGAACCCTGCCCTCACATGAATTTCCTGCATTTGGCCTTTAGCATAATAATAATAGTAGGTTGAAGTTTTGTTGTACTTCAAATGTATATAATTTTGGAGACCCTTTAAAGTAAATGAATGCAAATTTATAAAATCTTTTCAGTAATGTGAATCTTAACTGAAAGTAGTGTTAACTGGTTGGAATAAAATACCTAACTGGGGAGAATTTTGCAAAAACATGTGAACATATTTCTATGGCCCTTGAAAGATACCAGTACAAATGAGGGGCCCCCAAGCTTCATCTTTAGTAGCTTCAGTGCATATATTCCATGACCTGCAAGCAGTGTAAAATGCACTTCTAGGCCTAAAGACTCCTAGAGATGACATTTGGACATACTCCAGTTAAAGGTCTGCAAGGAAGTCATGAGACTGGAGGCAAGCAATGGCAGGGAAAGGAAGGGACTGTTCACAACTGAGCAGGGCCTCTAACAAGGCACAGCAGAATTGACCAGTAGCTTTATTAAAGGAGCCGTGGTGCTGAACAATAAAGGAAACGTAGTATAGGGAACATGGCAGAATGAGTGATAGAGAGATAAGAATAGATAAATCAAATTCAAAGTTCTAAGCAAAATTTCTTCTACAAAATTATTAGCCAATTGCTGAAACTGAACTGTGGCTCTTCTGTTTCTCAGTCTTTCTATAACATAGATTATTTATCAGAAAGTATACATGCTGTCACTTAGGAATAAACCTGCTGTGATTTTCAGTAGCACAGAGACTATTCCCCATGTACAGTATTCACTTAGCATTTCACCATGTATGAGCTCTTCAGGATTATTCAGGTAAGGGAATGACTGTATGCAGCTTGCTCCACATATTCTTTCCTATTATTCTCAGCCTCTACTATTATATAGTCTTAGCCCAGAAATATTGGTATTCCTTGACCACTCATGCAATCTCATTTAAAATATTTTATGGAATTCTTTTTTAACATACACATCAGTATTACACCAAAAGCTGGCAGGTTTGATTCCCAGGCAGGGCAAGTGTGGGAGGCAACTGATTGACTCTCTCTTTCTCTCTCTCTTTCTCTCTTACCTTCTTTCCTCAATTTAAAAAAAAACACACACACAATGCATTCGGAATGGATTCAACTTTTCCAAACTTCTGGAATGTGATAACAAATCTACACTAATAAAAATCAAATCCATATTTGCCTAGATACAGAGGAATTAGGGAGAAAGAAAGAAATAACAGAGTCATAAGGAAACTTATGGGTGATCCCTATATTCATTATCTCAATTGTAGTGATTATTTTAAATATATATGTATTTAAAAATTAAAATTGTATATTTTAATAATGTGCAGTTGAATGTACAACAACAATAGCTTAAGAAACCTGTGAAGAAGGTGGACAATGAGAACATGAAAGATGAGAAGGGTGACAAGATACTATTGCAGATACTATAATTACTATACCACTGGTTTTAATAATTTAAAAAAATATTGTCATCCATGTAATCTTTGTAATATAGATAGCCTGAGACTTACAAACTATACTACCTAAAATTAACAATACAGTCCTAAAATGTCCACAAGGCTGGAATATCATCCTAGATAATAAAAGAGTGATATGCAAATTTGACTGTACCTTTGCCACACCCAAAAGCCACACCCACCAGCCAATCAGGAGCAGATTATGCAAATAAACCCCAACCAAGATTGCTGCCACCATTGAGAGCAGGAGGAAGGCTTGGCTTTCCCCAGAAACAGAGGAAGCCAAGCTTTCTGCCTTCCTTTGCCTGCTAAGGCCTTCACTCAATGTTACAACGTTTCAATTATAAAAGATACAGAAATGGCGGCAGCCACTGAGCTGGAGAGAACAGAGGCTTGGGTTTCTCTGGGAATGGAGGAAGCCAAGATTTCAGCCTGCCGTTGCCGGCCTAGGCCTCCACTCTAGGCTACAAAGTTTCAAACAAGAAGTGGCTGCCACCCCAGAGTGAGCAGAAGGCTTGGCTCTGCTCCAGGCTACAAAGTTTTAATTGCAGACATAGATTAATCCCAGATACCAGGGCCTCCACTTAGGTCACTGGGGGGCATGGCTGGCCTTCAAACCTTCACAGGCCCCTTGCTCAGGCTGCCCCTCACCCCAAGGGAACCCCCACCCTGATCTGGGACACTCTTCAGGGCAAACCAGCTGGCCCCAACTCATGCACCAGGCCTCTATCCTATCTAATAAAAGAGTAATTTTTAGATTGACCATCACTCCAACACACAAGAGGGCTGCTTCCATGTGGTCAAACATCCTGCCCCCATGTGGACACAAGATGGCCACCACAAGATGGCCAGCAGGGGGGGGGGGCTGTTGGGAGGTTCCATGCCTTGCAAGGGAGGGCAATTCAAGGCGATCAGGCCAGCAGGGGAGGGCAGTTAGGGGTGACCAGGCTGGCAGAGGAGGGAAGTTGAAGGAAAACAGGCTGGCAGAGGAACAGTTATATATCAATCAGGCTGGCAGGGTAGTGGTTGGTGGGTGATCATGCTGGCAAGCAGAAGCAGTTAGGGGCAATCAGGGAGGTAGGCAGGTGAGCAGTTTGGAGCCAGCAGTCCTAGATTGTCCAATTGCCCATTTAGGACCAATCCTACCAGGATCAGGCTTAAACAGGCAGTCGGACATCCCTCTAGGGGTCCCAGATAGGAGAGGGTGCAGGCTGGGCTAAGGGACATCCCCCTCCTCCCGTGCATGGATTTCTTGCACCGGACCTCTAGTTGATTTATAAACAGAGCATAATCACTTGCAAATGACTGGCTAAATTTTAAGGGCTATGTAGATGTGGTTTGGGTCCCAGATAAGGATAGAAACTTTAGTATTTATGTTATATGGTTTTATAGAACATCTTTGTTTGTATTAAATTTCATCCTACTAGTATCATATGAATTAAAGTATATAATTGCTATTATTAACATTTTGGTAGCAAGAAGGAATATATGTTACAATAAATATCTTGGCTAGTATTATTTAACTTTGGCTTTTATCTTTTAATTCTAAACCCTATATTCATTTCACCATAAAATTCTGTGCATGTGCATTAGGAACAATAAATGCATCCATAATGCTCAATGCAGATTTTGGTAATAAGACACTAGCTCAGGAATGGCTTAGTGTGAGGACAGAATAAAAGTATGTTACATATTGCTTCCTAGAGAAAGTGAGTGTTGAACCAAATCTTAAAGGGATAAACTAGAATAGATTTATTAATAGAAATTGCACAGTGTCTGGATCATTAAATAGTATCTCAAAGATATTTCAGTAGTCAAAGAATCCTATTAGCAAAGTCATGGGCTGGAAAAGAAGAATATTTAAAATGTCTGTGGAGGTACTATTAAGAAGCCTGGTCAACATTAAAGGGAACTGCTAAGAGCGACTATAGACCACCATAGAGATCTGGGGAAGTGAGGCTTAGGGGACAGTTTATAAAAGAAGTTTCAGAAATACATGTATTGCCCTTTAAATAGAGTTAGGGTGGGCTAGGGGTTAGTAGCCTAAATAATGTAGCTAGACTACCTACAGGTCACATCACATCCTAATATATAAAAAACCTGGGTTGTAACAACTAGTACCGACCATGGCTCAACTAACCAGAAGATAGTCCTGCAGTAAGGACTGCTGAGGGGGCTGCGAATCAGGCCAGAGAGAAGCCTAAAGAGAGAAGCAGAGACCTCTGTGGCAGCTCTTGATCAACACTTGTTTCTCTCTTCTCTCCCAGTTTGGCTGCACCTCCATTTCTCTCCAATGCTCCACCAAGGCTGCTGATCAGTCCCACCTTTCTAATCAGGCCCTATTGATAGGCCCAGAGACACTTGCTCGCATAGGAACCAACTAATTGGAACCAAATGTGAGTGCTGTGAAGAACCAATGGCTGCCTAGGAGGCAGAGCTTATGACACTGACTGGCATACAAACTGACCAATCAGAACCAAATCTGGGTGAACTGCAAGGAGCCAATTGCTATCTAAGAAGCGGAGCTTTTGATGCTGACTGACATAGAAACCAACCAATCAGAACCAAATTGGCCAGTAGGGGAGGGGATTCGGGGGCAACCAGGCTGGCTGAGAAGGGCAGTTAGGGGTGATCAGGCAGGCAGGCAGGCAGGTGAGCAATTAGGAGCAAGTGGTCCCAGATTATGAGAAGGATATCTGACTGCTGGTTTAGGGCCGATAAACTGGCAGTCTAACATCCCCTAATGGCTCCCCAATTGGACAGGGTGCCAGCTGGGCTGAGAGAACCCACCCTCCATGCCTGAATTTTATGCATCAGGCCTCTAGTCTATCTATAATAATGAAAGCATAATATGCTAATAGGACTGTACATCCTTCCAGACAACCTTCCAGATGAAGCCAGGGCTGCAAGTGAAGCCCAGATTGTGGATGCCTGCCAGCAGCCAGAGGGAAGCCAGAGTCCTGGGTGCTGGAGGGAAGCTGGTGCTGGCAGCCAGGGGAAGGAAGGCCTACTCTTGCATGAATTTCATGCATCGGGCCTCTAGTTTGTGTGTGTGTGTGTGTGTGTGTGTGTGTGTGTGTGCGCGTGCGTGTATGGCTAATATGCAAAGTATCCCCTTGGGAGTTTTACTGGGAGACGGGAGTTCGATTGCTCACTATGGTGTGCGCTGACCACCAGGGGGCAGCATAGAACAAAGGAAGGCCTCAGTTGGCAGCTGGAAGGCCCTGATCGGCCCTGATCACCAGCCAGGTCTAGAAACCCTAGTTTTGTAATAACTGCTGGTGTAGCAGAGAACAATTCGGTGACTTCTCCACATCTCAGTTTCTTCACAGTAAAATGGGAGTAGTAAAAATACTTTTTCATTATAAGGATTAAAGCTGTCATTGCCTACAATGCATACAAAGCACTTACAGAAATAGCATCATAATGACTTATATTTATAAAGGTGAAAGAAAGGGGGATCTGGAATGTCTGAAGAAATAATTGTACAAAATAAGTTGTAATTTAAATTGTTTGACCCATCAATATTAGACCTTAGTAAATACTGGCTTCTCTAAAATCATTTCATTTATGGGTTCTTTTGACCTCTAAAGGGGTTACTGGCATTGCTTACACTCCCGGTATCTATCATTGAATGGAAGTACCTATTACTGCTGCCAGACTGGTTTCAAAGTAAAATAAAATTTTTCATTAATGGCTCTGTCATTTACTATGTCTAAGGTGTAAAAGTTAGTGGTGATTGCAGTGCCTTTAGAAGTGTTTTATAATTTAATTGGCCTTCTCTCTCTCTTTCTCTCTCTCTTTGTTAAATTCATTGCAGATTAAGTAGGCATTATGATTTCCATGGAACAAGAGAGTTTTCTTCAAAACATGTCACAGCTGCCTGGGGGAACTGGTAATAAGAAGCTGCTAATTAGGGCTTGTTAATAAGCAACTTAAGGTATCTCTAACCCTACCAGGAACTTCTCCAGCCCCCCATACAACCCGGACACAACAAAGAGAAAGAATGCAGAATAGAAATGCATATTGATTATTACCTGTATTTTTTGTTGTGGGGATCTTTGGTTGTGCACAGAGTGAAAAGCTTAATATGTACAAAAGAAGGCAAATAGCTTAAGGGAAATGAAATATGAGTCCTATTATTAATAGAATGTCTCTATGTAACCTCATGGGCTGAAGGAGTTAATGTAATGCTTTATTCTTTTCTTTGATCAGAAACCTTACTTTGATAAACTTTACTTACGGGGATGAATCCCAACTAAAGTCATACCTATAATAGCTTGATGACACATTTCCCTAAATGGGGTCCAAAGGTTAAAAACACTCTAGTAAATTGACTGTTTGATGAACATTAGTTACATTGTGGCCCAATATTTTCATTTCAAAAAGAAGGAAATCATGTGTTTGCCCATTCCCAGTTTTGTATTTTGGGTAAAAGTCCAGATATCTTTTGACAAACAAAGGTTTACATGAGCAATGTCGCTTAGAATCAAGCCATAACATACTTCTGAATTCTATGACCAGAAAGATGCTCACATGACAACTAAGTTAATTAGAAAGAGTGACTGCTTGAAATTTAGGGGAAGAATTTTTCCTCTCACTAGTGGAAAAAAGGCAAGAGGTTTGGTGCTTCTGCAGCCACCTTGCAACAATGAGAAAAGAGCCTATATGAGAATTACATCAACTTGAAGGGATATTAGCAAAACATTTTCCTTAACTAAGTTTGCTACTTTTCATATTTCTTATGAGCTCTTGCAATAGGAAAGATGTTGATATTTGGCAAAATATTGACTACCTGAAAAAATATAGTTATCTTAAACCATTCACTTCCTTAACTAAAAGAAAAAAGGTTTCTTAACTGCACTTTTGAGGTACTAAATTGGAAGATTTATATTTTTCTTTGTTGTTGAAAAGCGACCATGTATTATAATTCTAGTTATAGATATTACTGAAGTTTAACAATCGCTGTTAGCAGACATGTTTGCAGTGGGATGTTTTTGTTGCTGTTATTATTATTTATTAATTTGTAAGTATTACCTTTTCTGCTCAGTTCATTTCTGGATGTGTTGTAAACAGAGAAACCAAGTACATAAGATGTAATAAATATCCTGTAAATTGAAAACCAACTGTCATCTTTCTGTGATCTTTTAAAATTTATATCTCAGGCCACTAAATTTGAAAGAGTGAGAAGCTTAAAAATATAAATTGGATATTTTTAGGGAAAATGACAGTGAATTCAAATACATGTATGTAACACAGTAATTGAGTGTGTTACCACTAAATTATTTTTTGAAATGTATTTCTCTCTATATATTCCCTGTGGTTTATCAGTCTAAATATCTTTTTAATAAAAATCTGAATTATTAATATGTTAAGTGAATGATACAGCAATGACTATTTATTGTCATTTTTAAAGTTAATTGGTGAATTCCAGTTCCAGAAAAGGCAAAGTAGCTCACATTGGAGTAACCAGCCCAAAGATAACAATTATAACCACTGGTGGTAGGAGGAACATTTATAAGAATACAATAGAGAGCTATTCAAATCAGTATTCAATTTCAAGGGTTTCAGTCCTTACAACATAAGTTAACTGGGTGAGATCCAAAGTCTAGGTATCTTTGCCCCAGTCCATGTGAGTATAAAAGCTACAACTCAAACAAAAAGTATGGGTTGTATCAGTTTGGGAATTGATCAGACATCATTTTAGGCAATAAGAGTGGTTGGGATTTAAAGAGGTAAATCTCAGAAAGGATAAAGTCAAAGAATGGCCTGCCTCCCGGCCCCCATAGTATTTAAACTCTTTTAAAGCAATGGCTTTCCTCTGAACTGCACAAGCATGTAGGCCATTTCAAAGAGCCAAGTGGAAAATAAAAATAAAAGTAAAAAATTGGAGAACAGAAAAATTAAGAAGAGATTTCAGCTTCTCCCCAAAAGAGGGGATCAGAATTTGGAGTTTAAGTCCTGTCAAGTTACAAGTACTTACTAAAAATCTTGAGTTTTCCAAAAGTCTGCTCTAGTACAGTATAAAATAAAACCTCCACAATTTCAAGATAAATAGGCAGTGACTTAATTGTCTGCTTAAGCAAAATTGAAACCTTATCGGAATATAATAGAATCCAGGAACTCTACAAATATTATTTACAATGTCCAGTATACAACAGAAATTTATAAAAAGTGATAAGATATTGTGACCAACTGTTCAAAAAAATTATACTAGAAAGGGTGAAATGATAATCCAGATGTGGAGGTAGCAAACAAAGTCTTTAAAGAAGATATAAAAAATATGTTCAAGAACTTAAAACTTGGTTAAATTGAACATAATTGAAAAATCAACAACAGCAAACTTGGTAGAAATTCTAGAATTGAAAATTACAATATCTGACATGGTAAATAAAATGAATGGATAAGTTTAATAGAATAAATAAGAGGCAGAAAAAAATGGGTTGATTTTGCAGATAAATTAATAGAAACTATATAATGTCAAGAACTAGAAAAAAAAAGACTTGAAGAATGGAGGAAATTCCAGTGACTTGTGAAGTAATATAAAGTGTTCTAAAATATGTAGGACTAAGAAAAGAAGAGTGGAAGAATTGGGGCAGATTTTATTAAGTGTGATTAAAAACATCAAATTATAATTACTAGTATACAAATCTCTGCAAATCCAAAGCAAGACATATTTTAAAAGAGCCACAACTCTCAAAACAGCTGAAGTAAAGAAATCTTGAAAATATAATAAATTATTAAAAGAACAATATCATGAATAAAGGCTTGTTTTCTTTGTTTATGTTTAATAACAGAGCTTTAAAACACATAACACAGGCGAAACCAAGATGGCAGCCTGAACTTGCTGCTCGCACAATCACTTTAAAACTGCAACTAAAAGACAAAATGGGTATCATCCAGAAACTACAAGAAGGCTGGCTGAGTGGAAATTACACAACTAGAAGGAAAAAGAAAAGTACACTGAGATTCAGAGGAGGGGCAGGAGTGAAGTGCAGAGGTATTGAAGTGCGCACCTGGAAAGGGCTGGCAACTGAGTACCCTGTTGTCTTTTTTCAATTGAGAGGGAGATACAAGTGCCTGAATGCTCAGAACTCCAGTTCCATTTGAGACTCTGGGGACCCAGACTCATAGGAAGAGAAATTGGACTGTCTGGCATCTGGCAGAAATGAAGGGCGGCTTTCTCTCGAGGTGTTTGCAGTGATCATTGTTCCTGCATGGTTGCCGTGGGACACAGAGACAGGGGACCTCTTCCGGGCAGGATTGATGGTCAGACATTACTGTTTGCTCCACACTGGTGATTCCCTGAGAGCCTGCCTCACCCAATTTACAACCCCACCCAAGCTTGCACAGAGGCTTTTGCATATGAATGGTCTGGCCCTTTGCAATCTGAAACCAAAGGTACTGCAGCTGGGTCAAAGAGCCCCAAAGCCTCCAAAAGAAGACCCAAGGCTCCATAGCAGTTTGCATTGCTTCATGGCTGGGCCTCATTTAGGCCCCTCCATACCTCAAAAAAAGAGAAGGAATCTGCAGATCTTTATAGCTCCTGCAGGGTAGCTTGAAGAACCAAGAGCTAGTGTACCCAGTAGTCAGAGAGAGACCATCGAGACCACAATTCTTCAAATCTATAGGAGATACACTAAGGTGGAAGGCTCAGTGAGCACCAAAGACCCACTGAAGCAAGACTTTCCCCATAAGAATGTCTCCAACACAGAAGTTCTTCCATCATAGACACAACTGATCCTCATAGTCAATTGGCCTGCAGGTCAATTCCTCCCAGTGATACTAATAACAATAAAGGCTTAACTACAACAATACTGTGCATACAGCTCACAAAGGGGTGCACCAAGAGTGAACACCTCAGGTAATTAGTGAAGCTGAGCCACTGGACCCTATAGGACACCTAGCACACAAAACCACACTATGAACACAGGGAAGCAGCCAAAATGTGGAGATAAAGAAATAGGTCACAAATGAAAGAAATGGAGGAAAGCAAACTACTGAATATAGAGTTCCAAACCACCATTGTAAGGTTACTCAAGAATCTTCTAGAAACCGCTGATAAGTTTAGTGATATCCTTGAGGATATGAAAAAGGACCAACTAGAAATTAAGCATACACTGACTGAAATAAATAATAATATACAGAGATCCAACAGTAGACTAGAGGATCCTAATAATCAAGTCAAAGATTTGAAACACAAAGAAGCAAAAAACACCCAACTAGAAAAGCAAAAAGCAAAAAAAAATCCAAAATATGAAGATAGTGTAAGGAGCCTCTGGGACAACTTCAAGCGTACCAACATCCAAATTATGGGGGTGCCAGAAGAAGAGAGAGAGACCAAAATATTGAAAACCTATTTGAAGAAATAAGGACAGAAAACTTCCCCCACCTGGTGAAAGAAGTAGATTTACAAACCCAGGAACCACAGAGAACCCCAAACAAAAGGAATCCAAAAAGGACCACATCAAGATACATCATAATTAAAATGCCAAGAGCAGCTGAGACCGGTTTGGCTCAGTGGATAGAGCGTCGGACTGCAGATTGAGGGGTCCCGGGTTCGATTCCGGCAAGGGCATGTACCTTGGCTGCAGGCGCGTCCCCGGTAGCGGGCGTGCAAGAGGCAGCTGATCGATGTCTCTCTCTCATCAATGCTTCTGACTTTCTATCCCTCTCCCTTCTGCTCTGTAAAAAATCAATAAAATATATTTTAAAAACTAATAAAAAAATAAAATGCCAAGAGCAAAAGAATATTAAAAGCAGTAAGAGAAAAACAGTTACCTACAAGGAAGAACCCATATAACTGTCAGCTGATTTTTCAACAGAAATCATGCAGACAAGAAGGAAGTGATAAGAAATATTTAAAGTGATGGATATCAAGAACCTACAACCAAGAGTACTCTACCCAGCAAAGCTATCATTCAGAATTGAAGGGCAGATAAAGAGCTTCACAGATAAGAAAAAAGCTAAGGGAATTCATCACCACCAAACCAGTGTTATATGAAATTCTTTAAGAAGAGGAAGAAGAAGAAGAAAAAGGTAAAGATAAAAATTATGAAACAAAGTGGCAACCAATACATATCTATCAATAAGTGAATCTAAAAATCAAGTAAATAAAAAGTCTGATGAACAAAATAAACTGGTGAATGTAATAGGATCAGGGGCATAGAAAGGGAGTAGACTGACAATTCTCGGGGTTAAGGGGTTTGAGAGTATGGGAAAAGACTGGACAAAAATTGTACACCTATGGATGAGGACAGTAAGGACAGTGGGGTAAGGGCAAAGGGTGGGATGGGAACCAGTGAATGGGAGTTATGGGGGGTGGAAGAAGAACAACTGTAATAATCTGAACAATAAAGATTAATTAGAAAAAATAAACACATAACACAAAATTTAAAAGAAAGTTAGAAGTATAGATACCCAACTAAATAATACAATGATAATTACACTATATTCTCTAGCAATTGAGAGACTACCAAGACAAAATATCAGTAACAACAATATCAACCAACATTAATCAGCATTTACAGAATATTACCCATAACAATGATTGTTCATAAAATAAATCTCAATGAACACAGTTAAAAAATTAGAAATTTTATTTTCTGAATATAATATAATAAATTGTAAGTTAATGCCAATATGATATCTAGAAATTCCACACACCAACTCATTCCCAAGCCTGACAGCTGCTGGTTTTCTCATTAGTATCTCTTTCATATTCTCATGCTAGAAGAGCTGGCATACCAGACAAGAAGCTACTTTTTTGTTATTTTTCGTTGTTGGAAGCTTGCCAAAATACCATAGCCTATGCTCTTCTTTTGCGCCATTTCATGAGCCAAAATAGTCATAATGTATTCTGCTTGATACTTTCTGGCAATGGTTATTAGAAATAACTAAACAATCATCTTTCATCCATACACCATTCACCATTGTAAAAGATCCTTCCTGATGTTCCCATATGCCCATTAGGCTTTTTTTTTAATTTTTAGCTTCTTTTACTTTGTAAGCCAAGCTACTTATAATAAAATTAATATGTTGTTAACATCAGGTCCATGGCTATCTTCTACGCCATCCATCTGGACTTATCTTCCATAATAGGGAAAATTTTATGAATGGTGTCAATCTGTTTTTCCAGACCTGTGATATTTTAGATAACACTCCTGAAGTTAAAAAAAAAATTATACATGAACTGCAACAGGCACTTCTAAAGTATTGGGCACATTATCAAATTTGAAATTTAAGATCATGTTTATGCTGAAAATTCGAGTTGTTTATTATAGAGGGGTCTTCTATGTTCTTCCACTTGAGGATCCTAAGTTTTGAGAGTATTTTCTTTTATTATTTGAACTGGAAGCCCAATGTATGGATTTGTGCATGGCTGGGGTCCCTTAGCCTGGCCTGTGCCCTCTCCAATCCAGAACCCCTCAAGGGATGTTGGGCTGCTGGGTTTTGGCCCAATCCCCACAGGCCAACATCCCTTGAGGGATGTAGCAGTGTCTAAGCAGCAGGCAGCCAGGGCCAGTTCCACTGCCATTCATCCTGGTCCCTCTGTGCCTGCCACCACTGCCACTGCCATTCAGTAGCACTACAATGGAGGCAGGAGAGGCTCCCCCTGTGGAAGCTGTGCTCGCCAGCCATGAGCCTGGCTTCTGGCTGAGTGGCACTCCCACTGTGGGAGTGTACTGACCAGCAGGGAACAGCTCCTGCATTGAGCAGTAAAGGACCAGAGGCTGACCAACCTGGAAGTCAGTGCTGGCCATGCCCCCAAGCAAGAGATAAGAGGCAATCAGGCAGGCAGGCAGGAAGAGTGTTTAGGGATGATCAGGTAGGCAGCCCAGTGGTTAGAGGAGATCAGATAGGCATATGGTCCCTCACTGGGCTGGCCCTGCACCCAAGTAAGTGGTTATAGGCAATCAGGCAGGCAGAGGGGTTAAGGATCAGGTAAGTAGACCAGCAGTTAGGGGTGATCAGGTAGGCAAGCAAGATCAGGTAGGCAGATGGCCCCTTGCTGAACTGGCCCCACCCCCAAGCAAGCAGTTAGGAGCAATTAGGCAAGAATGCAGAGTGGTTAGGGGTGATCAGTTAGGCAGGCAAGTGGTTAGGGGAGATGGCCCTTGGCTGGGCTGGCCCTGCCCTCAATAAAGCATTAGGGGGAAGCACGAAAGGAGGCAGAATGCTTAGGGGTAATCAGGTAGGCAGACCAATGGTTAGGGTGATCAGGTAGGTAGGTGAGCAGTTAGGGACAATCAGGTAGGCAGACAGCCTCTTGCAGGGCTGGCCTTGACTGCCAGCAAAGAAAGAGGGAAGTCCAGGCCAGCCAAGCCATTGCACCCCAGCCTATCACCTGCAGAGGGATGCCACATGTGGCAGGATAGAGGAAACAGTGCTGCACAGATGGCAAACAGAGGCAGCGGGGGGAGGAGGGGGCAGCTGCCTGCAGCCTGAGGAAGGAAATCCCTGATAGGCCCTGATCTCAGGCCATGCCTAGGGACCTACCTGAGGGGTCCTGGATTGTGAGAGGGTGCAGGCCAGGATGAGGGACTCCCCCCAAGTGCACAAATATTCATGCACTGGACCACTAGTATTATGTAATCCTATCTAATAAAAGAGAAGCATGCAAATTGACTGTACCTCTAAGCCACACCTACCCACCAATAAGGAGTGGGTATGCAAATTAACCCAATAAAGATGGAGGTTAATTTGCATATGCAGGCACCTAGTGGCCTGGATCCCAGGAGCATCTTTGGGACGCAGGCCACTCCTAGTCTGAAGGTCCGCACTTAGGCCCTGAGTGGCAAGGGTCCCAGAACACCCCCCAGGCTACTCTGGGTCTATGGGTGTAGCCACTTGCACGTGCTCCAGCAACAAGCGGCGGTTCAAGTACACATCTCCAACCCAGAGCACATGATCGGGGGTGGGGGTGGGCGCCTGACTTCTGGTCACTGGAGTGTGTGGAGACCCCGGCTGCCACACCCCTCTAGCCCAGTGTATACAACGCAGGGGCCACATGAACTGCAGAGGAAATACCATTTTTTAAAAAAATTTATTGATATTTTTATAGAGAAGAGGGGAGAGGTATCCAGTTGGAAACATCAATGAGAGAGAAACATCAATTAGCTGCCTCCTGCACATTCCCCACTGGGGAAGTGCCTCCAACCAAGATACATGCCCTTAGCAGGAATCAAACCTAGGACCCTTCAGTCTGCATGCCCAAGGTCTATCCACTGAGCCAAACCGGTTTGAGAGTAAATACCTTTTCTGACCACTCATTGGCTAAGCTCCCTGTATGCAGCCACTTGCAGTGTTCTTGGTAACTTGGGTTATAGGAATCCAAGAAGGTGATCTAGGGTTTTTCCACCTCACTCCCAGAGGAAAAAAATGACGGTCTGCTGCTGGAACGGCTAAGAAGTGTCATATCCTGCCCTAACTGGTTTGGCTCAGTGGATAGAGCCTCGGCCTGGTGACCTCAGGGTCTGGGTTCAATTCTGATCAAGGACATGTACCTAGGTTACAGGCTCCGCCCTGGCCGGGGCTCAGGTCAGGGATCATGCAGGAGGTAACTGATCAAAGTGTCCCTCTCACATTGATGTTTCTCTCTGTCTCTCTTCTCTCTTCCACTCTCTCTAAAAATCAGTGTAAACATATCCTCACGTGAGAATTAAAAAAAGAAAGAAAATGTCAAAGCCTATGAAAGACACATCTGGAAAATGCCTAAATAAAGTTGTCATTTTTTCACAGTGAAGGGACTAGAGTCTGTGTTTATGAAAACACCTTGGCAGCTGCAGTGGCTGGCAGTGGCTGCAGCAGCAGGATAATGGGGCTGGCACCTTCCCTTGATCAGCCCCGTCACCTCCCACAGAGGATGCTCGCTAATAGGCCATCTCCTGAGGGCTCCCAGTCTGAGGGGACTGGCTGGGCTGAGGGAATTCCTCATCATACATAAATTTCATGCACTGGATCACTATTGGTATAATATATGTCATTTATATTTCAATGAAAATAAAAGGTATTTTGGATCTCTTTGTTTACTGTTAAAAATATTGTATATCTTCATGCATAGAATTTGTCTGATATTTTAGCCAAAATCTATTAGAAAAAAACTTTGTTTATAACACTTAAAGTGACCTTTATGGTTCTCTATATTACACATTTTTTAATATAAATAGAAAAAAAAGTTATGACCCATTAATAGAATACAAGAACAAATAATAATGTTCTCTTTATTCTATGATGAGTAAAATAATGGCTGTGAATTAGTACTGCCCAAATGCTTAAAGTGTATTTAATTTGCATATCACTAAAATAATAGTCAAACAATTTCTGATATACATTTTGATGATCAAATATGTGACCCATTTGTGGACTGTTATCCATTTACTTTTTAAAAAATATATATTTTATTGATTTTTTACAGGGAGGAAGGGAGAGAAATAGAAAGTCAGAAACATCAATGAGAGAGAAACATCAATCAGCTGCCTCTTGCGCACCCCCTACTGAGGATGTGCAAACAAGGCACATGCCCTTGACCAGAATCGAACCCGGGCCCTTCAGGCCGCAGGTCGAAGCTCTATCCACTGAGCCTAACCAGTTTTGGTCATTTATTTTTGTAAAGGTTTGTGAAAAAACATAATAATTATAACCATAGGGAAAAATACTTCATTTAACTTGATAAAATTTCATAAACTGAGTTTCATTTAATACTAAATTTAAATTAAAACTCAAAATATAACTTGATGATTTGTATGATTTTTTAATTAAATTGTTTATTCACAGTTTTTCTTGGATAACTTTTAATCAGCATACTTTACACCCACTGAAACTTATAGTATGTCATTTTAATTAACAAGAGAGGATAATACGCTGTTAATTATATCCATGTGAAATAGGTGTGCATGCTAAGTTGAGTGTCACACATAAAAATGAATGATGAACAGCTCATTCTCAGTGCTGTCAAAATTACTCAGTATTTTAGCACTTTGAAAGCCTCATTTCACCACCATCTGTGCAATGTGTTGTTTTAGACCTTTTGCTTCTTACTGAAAAGTTTAGCATTTCTTTCTCATTACCTGTCATAACCAATCACTAGCCAATGGAGTGTGATGTACATTGATTCTAATGAAAAGATTTCTCTTAGACTGTTTCCAATTCAGTTGTCTCTTTACTGAATACTGAACTTATTTTATTTGGCCAACACGGGCTTGGACCCAACAAGACTCAAGGAGGTAAGACTAAGTATAATGGTAAATGATTGCAAAACAGAATGAGATTAGTCTGTGCTATCTTTTCTTAGGTGTCTTGTGTAAGTAGCCATATAATGTACAGGCAATATCCTAGAGGTAAGGGTTTTAGAAAGGCAACATAGAAATCTTAAATTCTGAATATCAGTGAACATTTTTCCCTTTCTCCCTCCTCATTCTATTAATATTAATCATATAAATAAGTTTTTCTTAAAACATTATTTGTTTTATCCACTTTTCATGACATCTTTTGGCTTATAAAGGCCTGATCCATTACTCTAGTGGAATATACAATAAAATCTAGCCCCAGAGATAAGATTATATAACACTTTAAAGATCACAGTTCCAAATTGAACTGTATGTGTCTGTATATATGGTACATGCCATCACTTACTATTCATATGTTCACTAAGAGGCCTGGTGCATGAAATTTGTGCACGGGGGACTGAGGATGTCCTTTAGCCCAGCCTGCACCCTCTCCAATCTAGGACCCCTCAAGGGATGTCCTAGGATCGGGCCTAGATGGGCAATCGAACATCCTTTTCACAATCCAGGACTGCTGGCTCCAAACTGCTCACCTGCCTGCCTCCCTGATTGCCCTAACCACTTCTGCCTGCCAGCCTGATCATCTGCTAACCACTACCCTGCCAGCCTAATTGATGTCTAACTGCTCCCCTGCCAGCCTATTTGCCCCCAGCTTCCCTCCTCTGCCAGCCTGGTCACCCCTAACTGCCCTCCCCTGGAGGCTTGATCACCCCCAACTGCCCTCCCTTGCATGCCTGGTCCCTCCCAACTGCCCTCCCCTGCTGGCCTGATCGCCCACAACTGCCTTCCCTTGCAGGGCCTGGAACCTCTAAAGGCTCTCCCCTGCTGGCTATCTTGTGGTGGCCATCTTGTGTCCACATGGAGGGCAGAATCTTTGACCACATGGAGGCAGCCCTCTTGTGTTTTGGAGTGATGGTCAATCTGCTTTTATTAGATAGGATAGAGGCCTGGTGCATGGGTGGGGGCCAACTTGTTTGCCCTAAAGTCCCAGATCAGGTGAGGGTTCCCTTGGGGTGAGGGGCAGTCTGGGTGAGGGGCCTGTGGATGTTTGCAGGCTGGCCATGCCCCCAGGGGACCCAAGTGGAGGCCCTGGTATCTGGGATTAATCTATGTCTACAATTAAAACTTTGTAGCCTGGAGCAGAGCCAAGCCTTCTGCTCGTTCTGTGGTGGCAGCCACTTCTGTTTGAAACTTTGTAACCTAGAGTGGAGGCTTAGGCTGGCAACAGCAGACTGAAAGCTTGGCTTCCTCCATTGCCAGGGAAACCCAAGCCTTTGTTCTCTCCAGCTCAGTGGCTTTTGCCATTTCTGTATCTTTTATAATTGAAATTTTGTAACATTGAGTGGAGGCCTAGGCAGGTGAAAACTTGGCTTTCTCTGTTGCCGGGGAAACCCAAGCCTTCCTCCTGCTCTCAGTGGTGGCAGCTATCTTGGTTTGGGTTTATTTGCATAATATACTCCTGATTGGCTGGTGGGCGTGGGTGTGGTTAAGGTGCAAAATTTGCATATTGCTCTTTTATTAGGTAGGATAATACATGTCATTATCAATTACTATATAATTCACAAATTAGAATTTCTAATATAAAAAAAAGATACAGAATTTCATGAGTTGGTCAAAAGTACTTCCAAATTTTTGGAAAACAAATCTAGCCCAAGGGAACTACCAAGCCCAGCAACACAGCATATATTTCCTAAGGGGAGACATGGATGCCAAGGAACACTTTTTATGTTAGTCTATTATACTTCTTTCTTCTTTCTAAAATAATATATTCTGGAGGTTAATTTTCCAGGCGATTGTTTAGTAATAGTATAACATTTTGGAGCATATCAGGTTCTTATCTATCAACCCCTCTGCTCTCTATCTCATTTTTTTCTCTATCTCTTTCTTTCCTTCCTCTCCTTTCTTTTATTTTACATATGGAGAATAGGAATAGATTGCTTTTATCATACAGTCTTCAATTCCTTTAAATTATTTTATTATACATTGTAAAACTTTAAGTACTAAATAACATATAAATGGTTGAGATACTTTTAAAATAATCAAAGTGACAGATATTTCCGGGCCATTTAAAGTACCTATTATCTTCCCATAATTATCAAACTTATATGGTTCATATTCCTCTTCACACATTTAAACACACACACACACACACACACACACACACACACATTGACCTACTATAATTATACTTATCTAGTAAAACCAATACAATATAAGCATATCTTATTAGACATAATGACACAATGACTCATGAGCTGATATTATTTGCACTTTAAGATGAAAACAGTATAATCATCAATTTGACTTAGTAGTCATTAGTCTGTTTCAATAATTTTATGTTTGCTGTTCAGTGCTTTTTTAAATAGAATTTTATTAGATCTTTGATTATTAGTAATAATTTATTTGAAGTCTGGACAGAAGTAAAATTATTTTTAAAATAAATATTATATTATTTGTTATTTATATTAGATTTTTAATAGCCTAGACATAAAACAGATCTCAAATATATTGTATATTGCTTTAAGAAATTATATAATATTTCTCAAGCAGTGATAATCCTATATAATAAAGAGATAATATGCAAACTGACCCTCACACCCCCACACAAAATTGCCACACCCGTGTGGTCAAAGATAGCCCCACAAGATGGCCTGTAGGGAAGCACAGTTGGGGGTGACCAGGCCAGCAGGGAAGGGCGGTTGGGGGCAATTGGGCCTGCTGGGGAGGGCAGCTGGGGGCAATCAAGTCAGCAGGGGAGCAGCTCAGCATCAATCAGGCTGGCAGGGTAGTGGTTAGGAGGTGATCAGGCTGGCAGGCCAGAAAAGGTTAAGGGCAATCAGGCTGGCAGGCAAGTGAGCAGTTGGGAGCTAGTAGTCCTGGATTGTGAGAGGGTTGTCTGACTGCCGATTTAGGCCAGAAACTAGCAGTCAGACATCCTCTTAGGGGTCCCAGATTGGAAAGGGTGCAAGCTATGCTGAGGGCCCCCCAGGTGCATGAATTTTGTGTACTGGGAATTTAGTAGTATTATAAATTGTACTAAGAAGCTAAAAGTTTGCTCCTGTCATGCTCTCACTTATCCCCATGACTTTTTGTTTTTTCAATATTTAGACATGCCATCATGTCTTCAATTTTTTTAATTTACTTTAGGAATAGAGGTTGAGTTTACTTATCTTCTTTTACAACCTCTCATATTTTATACCAAAAGGTGGGATCATCAGGATCATAATCATTCTTTAGAACTCTTATTCTTCAGTGTATTTTTTGTTTGTTTGTTTTATTTTGTTTTTGTGTGTGTGTGTTTTGTTTTGTTTAGAACTTAAGTTTCTTAAAAGAGTAATTGATATTCGATGTCTCTATATATTATTTTAGCATTAATTCTCAACCTACTATCATTAAGTTAGTTTTCCCTTATTTTATTAAATCTGTTTTAAAATAGTTTCCAAATGGCTTTCTACATATCACACCAAATGGACTTCATTCAGTTTTAACTTCTTCCTATTTTTTATTTTATAACTTAAAACTATATCTATTCTTTTTTTTTTAATTGTACTCATTTTGCATGAAGGATACAACTTGTTGATATCTGAGGTACCACTTACCATTATCTCCTAGATATCTTAATAGCTAAACTAGAATATATACCAAATGTAGTATGTTATAGTCTCTAACCAGTTTTCTTCTGATTTCTCTGTTTGTATTAGTTGAAAAGGCCTAAAATCTAGAATCAAACCACATCTTCCTTTTACCATCCAACTGTATCCAGTCCGTTATCCAGTAGTATGCATTCTCTGAAGGGCTCTTTTGTGTGTTTTTTTAATCCATTTGAATTTGTTCCTTCAAAAACTATGTATTAATTACTACTATGTTCCAGTTATTGCTCTAGGAACTGTTAATATTAATGAGACAAATAGACAAGTCCCATCATTCATAGAAGTATCAACTTAAGAAGATACAAAAATAAAGAACAAATGGATAAGTCAATGAATAATTTCAATTATTTGTTGCTGCGAAACAAACTATCATAAAATTTAGTGGCAAACTATCATAAAATTTAGTGGCTTACTAGCTTTTATCCTATACTCACAATCGTGAGGACAATTGTGTGTTGGGGCTTATCTTAGCTGTAGAGGTTTCAGGTGGCTCGACTGGGTCAATATGTTTAAGACCACATATCTTCTCCTCTTGGTATTTAAAGGTGCTGATTTGTCTAAAACAGCCTCCTCACTGATATCTGGACTGGCCTTTCTCTCCACGTGGCCTCTCCACATAGGAAAGTGGCCTCAAGGCAGTGAAGGTTTAGTCCAAGGTAGCATTCTAAGAATAGCAAAATGGAAATGACTGGTTCTCTTAAAGGAAAGGGCCAGTATTGCAGTAGCATTATTTTTACCAAATTATATTGGTCAAATCAGTCTCAGGCCATACCAATGGCACATGGGGAAATTTCTGATGTATCTTGGGAGACTGATGTTCTCACCAGAAATATTCAGAATTCTGTGCAATTCTCTTAAATCCTGTTGAGGTAGTCCTGAGGAAAAGGTGGGTTGACCAGGAGTACACTGGCTGCATTCTCTTAAGACAACATAGTAAGTATACTAGAAAGAACCCTGGAGCAAGAGCAAACAGCAAATTCTAATTCTAGCACTCGTTGGCTACAAAATATATAGCAAGTCATATAACTGCTTGGAATCTCAGTTCTTTTTTAAAAAAATATATGTTATTGATTTTTCACAGAGAGGGATAGAAAGTCAGAAACATCGATGAGAGAGAAACATCTATCAGCCGCCTCATGTACACCCCCTGCTGGGGATGTGCCTGCAGTCACGGTACATGCCCTTGACCGGAATCGAACCTGGGACCTTTCAGTCCGCAGGCCGACACTCTATCCACTGAGCCAAACCAGCTTTGGCAGAATCTCAGTTCTTTATTCAGGTCATTCTTTCTTCCTTTCCTTCTCCTTCGTTCCTTCTTTCCCCTCTCCCTCCCTACCTTCCTTCCTCCCTCCCTCTCTACCTCCCTTCCTCCCTTCCATCCTCTCTTCCTCCCTTCCTTTCTTCCTCCCTTCCCTTACCTTAAAAGCTTTATAATGGCTCTCATTATCTCAATCAATAGTTTCTTTTTCACTATGCTATACACTGTAGACAAAACAATTTTTCAAATTTAAATGTTATCATTTCTTGTTTAAAACTACTCAATGCTTCTAAATTTTTGAGAAAATTTCTGAGATCTCATTGCTTATCACATGAAGTATTTATTATTTTATTGCTAAAATTCTTCTATATTCTTGACCTCTGATCACACACAGCCTATATTTTCATCATAGTTTCCTGAATTTGTCATGGTGACATAGGTACCTCTTTAATTATTTTTTTATCTTCCCTATCTCTTTCAGACATCTCTAAACCATTTTTATTACAACTAGATATGTAGTCATTGCTATTTTCTTAGTCATATCTCTGAACTGTCTGACCAACTTACAGATCCACCCAAACAGTCTGTCTTGGTTCATACTGTAGAATTTCCTAAAATCTTTTAAAGGTTCACAGACCCCAAAGAGTAGCATCTGGCCTCAGTGTGCCTCATGGCTCTTGAGTACAGTACCCAGGCCAGCAGGAGCAATAACCAGCCTCCATTTACAGCTTAGCTTCTTTCAGATCCATCCAAGCCCAGTACAAGAGGCAACCTTCTGAAGATCACTTTGTAGCTCATTCCAAATAGCTCAGGCAGGACAAGGGCAAATGTTGACTTTAGCCTGCACCAGAGATCCTTCCAAGATTTCCCAGAATCAACAAAACCTATAGCCAGTGTTAAACCACACCAGAGTATCACCCAACAAACTCCACAAATGACCCACCCGAAGGGCAGAGACTCAGAAAGCACCAGTGTCATACTAAAGCAAATCCTGCCCCATAGGTTCAGACCCTACACAACAACTCTTCCTCTGTATCATGGCCAATCTTTGCAACAAATAAGTAATAAAGACTCAACTATAACAAGAGAGCACTTCCAACCCGCACAAGAGATACACATGAAGTACTCAGCTCAGTAACCAAGAAGATTGGGATGCTGGGCCCCACAGGACACCAAATACATAAGGCCATTCTACCATGACCAGGAAAAATAGCACATCTGCCTAATACATAGAAATTAACACAGGGAGACAGCCAAAATCAGTAGGAAAAGGAACAATTCCCAAATGAAAGAACAAAACAAAATAAACAAACAGCAAAAGAGAAACAAACTCATAAACATAGAAAACATTTTTATGGTTGCCAGATGGAAAAGGGAACAGTTGGGAAAATGGGTGGAAAAGGGGAAGAGATTAAGGAGTACAATTCATAATTATAGAATAGTCACAGTGATGTACAGTAGAGGCAAAATAGTCAATAATATTGTGAAAACTAGGTATGAAGTCAGATGGGTACAAGTTTTATTGAGGTGATCACTTTATAAGTTATACAAATGCCTAATCACTAGTTTATACTCCCAAAACAAATACAATTTTGTATAACAATTATAATCCTATCTAGAAGCCATCGAGAGAACTAAGATGGCGGCAAAGGTAAAACACCTATCTTGCCGTCATAATCAGCAATTTTAATACTACAACTTAACGAAAGAACAAACACCTTCCAGAATCACCAGAAAGCTTGCAGAGTGAAAATTCCACAAATAAAAGTGAAGATAAGACACTGTGACTCGGAGTAGCGGCGGCAGACGGCGTTGAAAGATTTGCACGGAGAGAGGTTTGGAGCAAGTGCTGCAGAGTGGGCGGGCGGCTGAAAACCAGCCAGTTTTCTCGAACGGGGAGACAAAGATGTCCCACTGGACTGATTCTCCAGCTCTGGGCGAAATACAGGGAACCAACTATCATACGGGGTAAAAACTGGACTGTGGGAGGGCACTCTGAAGCTCGGGCACTGCCAGGTCTGCCGGCTTGTGGAGAAGGCAGCTTGCGCTCGAACAGCTCAGCTGCGTGATGGCACAGAGAGTGCTCTGCGACTTGCTCTCTCATTCGGGAAAATGTCAGACTGCTTTGTTTTACAACCCTGGGTGAGACATTGCGCATGCAAAGTCATTTGGGGAGAGTCTGAATTCCCCAGCAGCCGGTGGAGCTCAGCAGCGGCTCTCTCTCAGAGGTGCTGGCAGCCATTGCCCCCAGCACAGAGTCCCCAGGGCCACATAGGACGGAGCTAACGCTGTCTGGTTGGCCCGGACACTACGCCCATCCAACCTGAGCACAGCTGAACTTCACAGACAATTGGCCTGGAGGTCAACCCTCCAAGTGCTAACAACGATTAACTGAGCTTACCTTCAGCAAGACTGTGCAGCCCATATCCACCTCAGGTAACCGGGGAGGCTGAGCCACTGTCCCTAGTAGGAAGCCTACCACACAAAGCTAATTGATCAACTCAGGGAAGCAGCCACCATGCAGAGACATGGAAAGAAATCAGATGTGAAAGAAATGGAGGGAAAAAAATGACTGGACATGGAATTCAAAACCATGGTTATAGGGTTTTTCAAGAGGCTCCAACAAAAGATCGAGGCCTATAAGGAAATAAGCAAGACCACAAAGGAAATGAACGAGACCCTCAAGGATATGAACGAGACCCTCAAAGATATAAATGAGACCTGCAAGGAAATGATCAAGACCAACGTGGAAATGAATGAGTCCTACAAGGAAATGAAGGAGACCCTCAAGGATATAAAGGAGACTCTCAAGGATATGTAAAAGGACCAACCAGAAATTAAGCATACACTGACTGAAACAAAAAATATTATACAAAGACCTAAAAGTGCTCTGGAGCACCCCAAGAACCAAGTTAAAGATTTGAAATACAAATAGGGAAAATCCACTCAGCTGAAAAAGCAAGAAACCAAAAGAATCCAAAAAATTGAAGATAGTGTAAGGGGCCTCTGGGACAACCTCAAGCATACCAACATTCGAATTATAGGGGTGCCAGAAAAAGTGAGAGAGCAAGACAATGAAAACCTATTTGAAGAAATAGTGACTGAAAACTTCCCACACCTGGTGAAAGAAATTGACTTAGGAGTCCAAGAAGTGCACAGAACCCCAATATATAGGAACCCTAAGAGGACCACACCAAGGCACATCATAATTAAAATGCCAAGAGCAAAAGACAAAGAGATAATAATAAAAGCAGCAAGAGAGAAACAGTTGGTTACCTATAAGGGAGCACCCATACGATTATCAGTGGATTTCTCAACAGAAACAATGCAGGCCAGACGCGAGTGGCAAGAAATATTCAAAGTGATGAACAGCAAGAATCTACAACCAAGATTACTCTATCCAGCAAAGCTATCATTCAGAATTGAAGGTCAGATGAAGTGCTTCGCAGATAAGAAAAAGCTAAAGGAGTTCATCACCACCAAACCAACATTATATGAAATGCTGAAAGATATTCTTTAAGAAGAGAAAGAAGAAAAAGGTAAAGATGAAAATTATGAACAACAAATACACATCTATCAACAAATGAACATAAAAATCAAGTGAATTGATAGGCTGTTGAACAGGATAGACTGGTGAATATAACAGAGACATGGACATGGAGAGGGAATGGACTGACAATTCTTGGGGAGAAAAGGGTTGTGGGAAGTGCAGTAAGAGACTGGACAAAAATCTTGCAACAATGGGAGAGGACAGTGGGGAGGGTGAGGTGAAGGTGGAGGGTGGGATAGGTACAGGGTGGAAGGGAGCTATAGGGGGATAAAAAAGTGGAAACATTGTAATTAATAAACTGAACAATAAAGATAAAAAACAATTATTATCCTATCTAATAAAAGAGTAATATGCAAATTGACCATCACTCCAACATGCCACATGGCTGCCAAAATGTGGACACAAGATGGCTGCCACAAGATGGCCAACTGGGGAGGACAATTAGGGGTGAATGGCAAATGAGGGAAGCTGGGGGGCACCAGGCTGGCAGGGAAGGACAGTTGGGGGAGACTAGGCCTATAGGGGAAGGCAATTGGGGGTAACCAGGCTTGCAAGGGAGGGAAGTTGGGAATGATCAGGCCAGCAAGGGAGGGCAGTTAGGAGTGATGGAGACAGCAGAGGAGGGCAGTTGGGGGGACCAGGCTGGCAGGGCAGAACAGCTGGGGGAGACCAGTCCTGAAGGGGAGGGCAGTTGGGGAGGACCAAGCTGGCTGGGGAGGACCAAGCTGGGGGAGACCAGGCCTGCAGGGGAGGGCAGTTTGGGGGGAACCAGGCCTACAGGGGAGGACATTTATGAGCAAATGGCTTGCAGGGGAGCAGTTAGGTGTCAATCAGGCTGGCAGGGGAGTGGTTAGGGGGTGATCAAGCTGGCAGGAAGAAACAGTTAGGGTCAATCAGGCAGGCAGTCAGGCAAGTGGTTGGCAGCCAGCAGTCCTGGATTATGAGAGGGATGTTCCAGACTGCAGAGAGTACAGGCTGGGCTGAGAGACACACACTCCCATGCGTGAATTTCATGCACCAGGCTTCTAGTTGAAAAAAAATTAAAATAATATAAAATAAACTCTGACATTTAAACATCAGTGGAAATACACATACACACACACACACACACACACACACACACACATTCACACAGGTGTGTTCATGTGTATAACACATATAAATATATAACAATACTATAAACAGAATTTATACATCTATATATTATACATCATTAAATAAATAATTATACTAGAGGCCCAATGCATGAAAATTCATTCACTGGGGGAGGAGGCTGTCCTTCAGCCAGGCCTGCACCCTTTTACAGTCCAGGTGTCCTCAGGGGATGTCCAACTGGTGGCTTAGTCTTGTTACCAGAGCAGGCCTAAGACATAGTCTGGCCTCCCTCTACAGGAGGCAACTGGGTGGGCTGATCAGGGGACAGCACAGCTGGTCGCCACCACCTCCTCCACCTCCCTGATTGTGGTCCCCTCCCTCTGCCCACTCACATGCACCTTGGCTGGCCTGGTGCTGCCTGCTCACTGGCTTTGCCCCCCGCCAACCAGTCATTCCACCATTTGGTCAATTTGAATTATTACGTTTTTATTATATAGGAAATGTAAAATTAAAACTAAAGAGTAATTGTAATGATTGTTTAAAACATAAAGAATGATTTAGTTTTTTTCACTAATGTTTAAATTGCTAATGAATGGTGATGATATTAAACTAATTTTATTACTTTTGTTGCTGCTTTTAAGTTTTCTGTAGAAAAGGGCCTCCACTTATGTCATGTACCCAAATTGGTCACATCTACTACAGATGTTTCTACCCAGAGGGAGGGATGCCTTCTTCATTCTCCAAATGTTGCTTGGCCAAGTCATGTTGCCAAAAGGCTACATTAGTATAGAGGAACCACTGGTTTTGGTTTTGTTTTGCTTTTATTCTTGTTTTAATTGCACAAAGTTATCTTATGGATTAAAGTTGACTTGGAATTCTAGTCAGGAAGAATAGAAATAACAAATCACCTCGGCATAAAAGACTATGGCACATTCAGAAAACTGATATTGAGTAAAGTGATGAGAAATTAGAGAATGAAAATAGAGAAAGAGGTTATGTGAAAATATCAAAAGCTTGGAGTGCTAATCAATGCTAAGGAATTGGAAATTAATTCTTTCTTTGGAGGAATAATTGAATACTTTCATACAAGAGTGATTGAGATTTTCAATTGGAAATGTCTCTCTTGCCACAGTGTGGAAGATAGTATAGCAGAGAATAAGAGTGGAAACAGGATCATTGGGAACCTTTTGAAACATTAAAGAAAAACTTATGGCCCAGAACTAGGGCAGAGTTATGGGTAACAGTCCACTTCCCATTGCTGCAGGACCAGGACCGGTGCAGCCGTAGCTATGAAAAGTGGCTGAACTCTGAATACCTCTGGTGAGATCACTGAACCCCAGGAGTCTCCTATAGCTGTTTCACACAGTGGCTTTTATTTCTCCCATAGCTCACATGAAACTGAACCATAGGGTAGTATGAGTGTGTTATATGACTTCATTGCCATTTTCAGGCTAGGCAAAACAAAAAATACAAGTATCACACAATCTCACTTATTTGGGCTCTAATGAACAAAACAAACTAATGAGCAAAAAGGATCCAGAGATAATTGAAACATGCAACAAACTGATGTATGTCAGAGGGAAGGGAGAGGGATGGAACAAGGAGATTAACCAATGAATTTACATGAATATATGCATAGCCCAGGGACAGACAATGGTGAGGGGAAGGCCTGGAGAACACACAGGAACATGGTGGAGGGAGTAAATGGGGGGAGAGGGAAAGGGGAAGGGGTATCTGTAATACATTCAACAATAAAGATAAATTTAAAAAAACACTTTAAATTTTGTTTTTATATAAAAATTATAGCCTCTGTAATATGTATTATCAGATTGTTACAATCTCTCCATGTTGCAATTATTTTTAAAATATATTTTTATTGGTATTTTACAGAGCAGAAGGGAGAGGGATAGAAAGTCAGAAACATCGATGAGAGAGAAACATCAATCAGTGCCTGCAGCCATTGACCAGAATCGAACCTGGGACCCTTTAGTCCACAGTCCAAAGCTCTATCCACTGAGCCAAACCAGTTTCAGCATCCATGTTGCAATTATTTAACACTCTAAAAGTCACTGCCCCACATCTCCTTAAGGTTTTAGCACTTGCATTACCTTCTTTCACTCACTACTGTCATTATCCCTGATGATTTCTTGCATCTGAAAGATGCATTTCATTGATTTGCTTGCTTCAAGTAGCTGTTTTTTCAGTTTATTTCCTTGAATACACACCCATGCTGTCAAAGTTGTCTTTATCAGAAAACAGTACCATTTCTAGAAACTCAATTTCAAGCACCTTACTATCTTGGCACTCCTTCTTATAATTGTCTCTTTGTATTTCTCATACATGTACTTCAGCAGTTGCTTAACCCTGCTAGTACCACCCCCCCGCATCATTGATGCCCCACATTTCACATCTACTATTCTCTTCATATTGTCATTTTCCTTTTTAGCCAACTCATTTCACACAGCATCATTAAAATCATTCCATTGCATGTATATCGGTTCCCCTGTCTTCACATCCTCTATCATTCTTTCCAGGAATAACCTCAGATATGTATAATTATATTATTTGCTCATCCCATGTTTTCTTTCAAGTAACTGAACATGGCTGGAGACAGAAATAAAAACATGCAGACTGGCCTCACTTTAAATGTATTATCACAAACTTTAAATGTGTCGTTCTAACTTCTTGGCAATCCTACAGCATTTTTCTCTTTCTCACCTACTCTTCAGTCTATTCTTAGTTTACTTGCTTCTGACTTCTCTGGAAAATATAAGTGATCTGGAAAGCACATATTCTCAACAACCAGAAATACCATCCTAACTATTTCCATATCCAGAGATTCTTCCTTTCATCTTATGTAATAAATGAATTGACTCTGTCAGAACTTGCAGCCTACTGAATTTGAGCAAGAAATTAACTTGTAATTTCTTAACTCTTGAAATTGAGGATTGTTTCTGCAACAAAACTAATTTTTTAATGATCACAAATTTAATAACTTAAATCAATATACATTTATTGTCTCACCATTCCTGTGGTACTGGAGGAGTCTAGGCATGGCTTTACAGCATCCTCTTCTCAGTAACTCGCAAAGGCTGTAACTGATGGCTTTTCCCAGCCTATACTCATTTGAGGCTTGACAGGGGGAAAACTTTCAAGCTTCTTCAGGTTGTTGGCAGAATTTGTGTTCTTACAGATGCGTCGCTAAGGACCCTGAGTTTTTGCTGGCTGTAATCTGAAGGCCTCCCTTGGCTCCTAGAGCTTATACACAGCTCCTTGTCAGATCAACTTTTCCATCAAAGGTGCAAGTTCAGGAAACCTATAGGGAGAGTCTGACTTCTTTTAAGAGCTTTCAGATGCTCAAGTGCCTCTTTTAGGGGATTCACCTGATTAATTCAGGCCATGTAGGCCTCTCCTCTTTAAAGTAAAAATAAACTTAATTACATCTGCAAAACCCCTTCAGTGTTTTATTTTCTATTGGCTAGTATAGTCTCCACATTGAAGGGGAAGAATTATACAGTGTAAATACTAGGTCATGGGAATTGTGGAAACTACTTCAGAATTCTGTTTATCATAATGACTTAAATACATTTAAAATTATAACTAAAGCCGAGACCGGTTTGGCTCAGTGGATAGAGCGTCGGACTGTGGACTGAAGGGTCCCGGGTTCGATTCCGGCAAGGGCATGTACCTTGGCTGCGGGCACATCCCCAGTAGGGGGCGTGCAAGAGGCAGCTGATCGATGTCTCTCTCTCATTGATGTTTCTGACTTTCTATCCCTCTCCCTTCTGCTCTGTAAAAAATCAATAAAATATATTTTAAAAAAATTATAACTAAAAAGTACAATTTAGTAGAGAAACACAATGAATGCTGTTAGTTTATAAGTATAATTTGCATGTTTTGGTAACTGAGATTGAATTAAACTATTGATATCAAACCTAAAGAAAAGAAGACAAAGTTAAATATTTTTATTGCTGAGACCGGTTTGACTCAGTGGATAGCGCGTCGGACTGGGGACTGAAGAGTCCCAGGTTCGATTCCGGTCAAGGGCATGTACCTTGGCTGCGGGCACATTCCCAGTGGGAGGCGTGCAGGAGGCGGCAGATCGATGTTTCTCTCTCATTGATGTTTCTGACTTTCTATCCCTCTCCCTTCCTCTCTGTAAAAAAATCAATAAAATTTATTTTTAAAAAATAAATATTTTTAATTAGTAAATTCAATAGAAATAATTTTAAAATATGGTTCAAGATAAACACATTAAAAATAATTATGGATTTCTGGTTTAAAACTGATAGTTAATGGATTAATTTACTAAGTTGAAAATAATGAAGAAAGGCAAGATTTGGGTGTTATTTTAAACTTGGTTTTGAATACTGTTTTTGAGTTGCTTTTGAAAACCTGCAAGTAGACAGCCTAGGGAGTATTAATTTAATAGGTATTTAAAGCTTAAAGGTGAGATATAACTAAAGATATAAATTGGTAGATTTTAGTGTCAACATACAATCATGAAGAAGATTGTATAAGGATAGTGAGAAAATAAATGACCTGTATAAAAAACTTGAGAAATGTTAATATTTAAAGGTGGTATAAAAGAGGATAAATCTGCAAATGAGATGTTACTGACATACAAGGGAAATGAGAGCATTGCCTTAAGCACAGAGATGGCTTCAAGATGGAAAAGGGTATCAACAATAATGCTGAGTGCTGCTCAGAGGTGGGGAAAAATGAATTGACAAATGTTTGTTAGCCTCACTGGTCCAGAAGTCTCTGATAGTTTGGCAGATCAATTTTGGTCAAATTATGAAGCTAGAAGATAGATTGACATATGTGATAAGGCAATAAGTCAGAGACTAGCGAGTTATGACACTGAAAAGAGCAAAAGCTTAAGGGGCTTGATTATCAAGTGACAGTTTTTTCTTCATTCCTTCCTTTCTTTCTTTCTTTCTTTCTCTCTTTCTCTCCCTCTCTCTCTCTCTCTCTCTCTCTCTCTCTCTCTCTCTCTCTCTCTCTCTCTCTTAAGAAAGAGTTGGAAATTGATAACCTGGGGTCCCAGTGGCTTGAGGCTCATGGAGGTCTATAGTTATGTTGGATTATGGCAAGCCAATAAAGTTCAGGATCATCAAAGTCCAAGCAAGCAGCATGGACTAGGCAGAGAGCCAAACTAGTCAATCCTGTGTAAGCAGAAATAAGGGTTGTCAAAGCACAGTAAGTGGACCAGCAATTGCAGCATGAAGGATGCCTGTGTGTGACCAGCTGTTACAAAGGTTGCCTGTTTAGAATTTCCATTAATGACTTTAGAGAATATTCCTGTGCTGCAATCCTTATAAGGAAATGTCCTTTTAAAGATATATAACTAACATGGAATTTAATCAGATGTTCACTACATACCAGGCTGTATTTATAAAGGATTATTATAATCCTTTTTTTTAAATTGAACCACAGATGCCCAAAAGTAGATTAGTTACTGGTTAATGGCAAATTATAAATATGGGCCATATAGTCCCTCTTTGATTTTGGTTTATTTTTGTAGCTCTGTGGTTCTGTAGTTTTTCTATGCTATCTCTGTCAGGGTGGGTACATTTAATTCTGAGATGAAGAATTATCTAACCTATTGTTTTCTAATTCATAAACCACATTTTCTAAAATAGCATTTATCAATGACAAAGCCAATATGTTCTTTTCATCTGTCTGATTTCTGGTAAATTGTTTCTGTACTGGGCATTATTTAATCACAGCTTTTAAATTAAATTATATATATGTGATTTATTTTAAAGAGGAAGGAAAAGGGAGAGAGAATCATTGATTGGTTGCCACTTATATACCCCACACTGGGGATTGAGCCCATAAACCAGGCGTGTGCCCAATCAGGAATCAAACCGTGACCTCCCGGTTCATGGCCAATGTTCAAACACTAAGCCATGCCAGCCAGGCTTTAAAATAGTTTTAACTCTTGAAGAAAATAGGAGTTCTATACAGGGACCTCTCAAAGTCCACATACAACAAATTGCTTTTGATTGAATCTTGGGATACTGGTTCTTATTTTTTTGTTATGGTGGCCATATAATTTACCACACAGACCTGAGTGTTTAAAATGAAAAGGACCACTGTCAATAATTAACCATTCTTTCCAGCAACTATAGAATATTTCCTCAGTTAGCTTTGCCACATAAAAACTGCTCCACAATGTAGTGGCTTGAAGCAATTATAATGTATTATCTCATTTTCTGTGGGTTGGCCGATGGTTCTCCTAGTTTCAGAAGTTTTCCTAGTTTCAGAAAACTAGGCTGGATGATGTAATGTGGCCACTTTATATCTTAGCTGATGTAGGTATGACTCCTATGGGTTGGCACTCCTTTGCTTGATGTGGTTGCATATTCTCTAGTAGCTAGCCCAGCTGTTTTCACATGGCAGTTCCAGAAGGAGCAAAGAAGAGACAAGTATCAAAGCATACATATTTGTCAAATCTGCTTGTTGTCTAAGTTTTCCAGATTTCACTAGACCAAATAAGTTATATACCCAAATGCAGAATTCACCTGAGAGTGGCTTCTCCAGGGTGTGGGTGCTGGGAATAAATGATGGCCAATACAGCAACAATTTACCATAGTTATCCTTAATCATTATTTGGGAAGTGTTTGGCATATTAAAAGGTGGAGTCCCCGTTATAAATATTATCTTATTCAATTGAAAAGAAGCATGATTTATTTATTTATTTGTTTGTTTGTTTGTTTGTTTGTTATTTTTTATATTTTTTTCTATTTTTCTTTGCAGTACGCCTTAGATTTAATAGTAGTACATATGTTTTCCCTTTTCATTCCATTGTCCTCCTGCCAGCCTCCCTACCCCCAGCACATGTCCCCACCTGCCCCCTCTCTTCCTCCCCAGTGTCTTGCATCCATTGGTTATGCTCACATGCATGCATACAAGTCCTTTGGTTGATCTAACACAGCACCTGCCCCCTCCCTCCCCAGCCTTCCCCCTGTAGCTTGACAGCCTGTTCAATCCATTCCCGCCTCTATATCAATCACTCTCCCCTGTTCCTTTTCTTCAAAAATATCTTGCATCTGTATAGTAGAAATAAATGTATAAGAACAAAAAATGTTTGAGTCTCAGTTTCAATGTCCAACTGTTCTGAGTCCCAGTTTCAATGTCAAATAGTTCTTTATGTGTACATGTCAGAAATGGTATTCAGATGGTGGACACATAGTGGCAATGCAAGTTCCATCCACTCTGATTTGGTCCTGGGACGCCTCCAGCAAAGCACAGCTGCCAACTGCTAGCATGGCAAGGTGTCATCAGTGTCCCCCATCTCTGGACTATTCTTGTGACTGGAACAGACCCGTCAGTTCCTCACTGTCACAGGAACCCACATGGTCTTGGAGTTGTTCTCTGAAAACACACAAACACATTCTCTACCGAAAGTTAACAAAGGGATCCTTTCTGCAAATTAGACTTAGGATTCTTTTTATTTTTGCCCAAATGATTTTCCTTTGGCTTATTTTGACACCACTTGTGTTTTTCATGGGTGTCCTGCTGTTGACATTACAAATGGAATTTACTTTTCTGGAGTAAGAATTTTCTAGATGTATTTTACTTACAGGATATTTTTCCTTACATGATATTACTCCACTATCCCCCCCTTTTTGATTAATGGGGGCTTTTGGAAATTTTATATTGCAGTCTTGGTAGTTTTAAAGTATAATTTTTGCACACAAATATGACTGCTTTAGGTTCTTTGGATGTTAAGCAATTTTACAGTGAGATGAACTACTAATAGATATTTTGGTTAATATTTTAGGAAAAGCTTTTTGTCCTGTATACTTCCATTTTCTTGAGTATTCACATATTTCACTTGGCCAATTTAAATCAATCTGAAAACTTGATTACTCTTTTACTGTCAATTTTAATACTCAAGCGAAAATCTTAGTTTACCCTGTAAATTAGTAGAAAGGATTATTTTCATTCTTGAGTGGGCCCTGAGAATCCCTGGTACTATACTAAAATTTAGATATAGAGTAGCTGTTGCTGGCCAAGTCTCTGTCTGCAACCTGGGTCCCAATCTGAGCTGTGTGTGGGAGGCAAAGCAGCCGTGGGGAAAGAGTTCAGACCCCTGCAAGGATTGTGGGTGAGGGTGTGCACCCCACCTCTGTTGACCTTTTAGTTCTCTCCTGTTGGCCCCTCTGCGACTGTGCCTGTCTTAGGTTGTTCCTTCCCTGAGGAATCTTACCCGTCTCTGGCTAACCAACCATCCTCTGGGGCCAAGCAGGGTGATGTGAGGTTCAGTTCTGTCTCCTTTGTAGTCTATGCCCTTGTGGCCTCCATGCCCAGCACCTATCTTGGGATCCTCTCACCTGCTGGCGGGGTCCCGGTACTGCTCACATATCTCGGGGGGACCTAGGTTTCTTCTTCAGAGAGTGCCCAGCTCACACCATTGTTTGAGAGACAGATCCATGGTACCAGTTGCCCAGAGGATTCAACCATAGCTTGAACTGTAAGCTCAGGCAACAGCTATGCACACTTGGATTGTAAAAAGAGGGTCCCTCTTGGCAAAAGGGGCAAGAGGGGCCAATATAGAATGCTCAAGTTCCTTCGCAGTTCCTTAATTCCTTCTGAAAGGGATTAATTCCTTTCCTATCCTTTTTTAAATTGCTGCCAAACATTCAAAGAATTAGTTTGTAAGTTTCTTTGGGTAATTGTACAATATGCTGTTGTCACATATCAAAAATTATAATGACATTGTAGAATAATATAATGTAAGGGTATTATGGTGTCACAGGAGGTTAAAGGGGGGCTAGCCTAAGGACTAGTGTCCATAGGAGACGACAAGCTCTAGGCCATGTCAATTCAATTACAAACTAGCTGCTATTTTTTATATCTTTATATAATCTTTGTCAGGGATGTAAAAACACAAATTACTTACCTTAGTTCAAGAGGTCAATTACATTGACTTTCCCCCTTACTCTCGCCACCTCCCACTTACCCTGAGGTTTGACATTTTGATGGACTTTTCTCAGTCTCTGGATCCGTTCTTGTTCATCAGTCCATGCAGTTCATTATATTCCACAAATGAGTGAGATCATGTGATATTTATCTTTCTCTGCCTGGCTAATTTCACTTAGCATAATGCTCTCCAAATCCATCCATGTTGTTGCAAATGGTAGGAGCTCCTTCTTTTTTACTGCAGCGTAGTATTCCGTTGTGTAGGTGTACCATAGTTTTTTAATCCACTCATTTGCTGATGGCCATTTAGGCTGTTTCCAAATCTTAGCTATGGTAAATTGTGCTGCTATGAACATAAGGTGCATATCCTTTCTAATTTGTGTTTCTAGTTTCTTGGGGTATATTCCTAGAAGTGGGATTACTGGGTCAAATGGGAGCTCCATTTTTAGTTGTTTGAGGAAATCCCATACTGTTCTCCACAGTGGCTGCACCAGTCTACAATCCCACCAACAGTGCACGAGAGTTCCTTTATCTCTGCATCCTCGACAGCACTTGTCTTTTGTTGATTTGTTGATGGAAGAAGCCATTCTGACAGGTGTGAGATGGTACCGCATAGTAGTTTTGATTTGCATCTCTTGGATAATTAGTGACTTTGAGCAAGTTTTCATATGTCTCTGGGCCTTCCTTTTGTCTTCTTTCTAAAAGATTCTACTTAGGTCTATTGCCCATTTTTGTATTGAATCATTTGTCCTCCTTTTATTGAGTTGTATGAGTTGCCTGTAGATGCTTGAGATTAAAACTTTATCACTGATAACATTTGCAAATACGTTCTCCCATACAGTGGGTTTTCTTGTTGTTTTGTTGATGATTTCTTTAGCTGTGCAAAAGCTTTTTATTTTGATGTAGTCCCATTTGTTTATTTTCTCTTTAGCTTCCAATGCCCCAGGAGCAGTATCACTGAATAAGTTCTTTCAGCATATGTCTGAGATTTTTCTTCCTGTGGATTCCTCTAATATTTTTTATGGTTTCCCATCTTATGTTTAAGTCCTATATCCATTTTGAGTTTATTTTTGTGTATTGTGTAAGTTGGTGGTCTAGTTTCATTTTTTGCATATATCTGTCCAATTTTCCCAACACCATTTATTGAAGAGACTGTCTTGACTCCATTGTATTTTCATGCCTCCCTTATCAAATATTAATTGAGCATAGTGGTTTGGGTTGTTATCTGGATTCTCTATACTATTCTATTCTATTGGTCTATATGTCTGTTCTTGTGCCAGAACTAGAAAGAGAGACTAAAAAACAATCCCATTTACCATCACACCAAAAAAATTAAGATACCTAGGAATAAACTTAACTAAGGAGGTAAAAGACCTATTTGCAGAAAACTATACGACACTAAAAAAAGAGATAGAGGAAGATGTAATCAGGTGGAAGAACTTACCATGTTCATGGATTGGGATAATCAACATCATTACAGAATGATGTTTTGAGTACAGTAGCTGTTTTGAATACAGTAGCTTTGTAATGCAGCTTGAAATCTGGTATTGAATCCCATTGACTTTGTGCTTCTTTCTCAGGATTGTTGTGGCTATTTAGGGTCTTTTTTTATTCCAGATGAATATTTTAAGAGTTCTTTCTAGGTCTGTAAAATATGCCATTGGTATTTTAGTGTGGAGTGCATTAAATTTATAGATTGATCTGGGTAGTATGGACATTTTAATTATGTTGATTCTCCCAATCCATGAACATGGTAAGTTCTTCCACCTGATTACATCTTCCTCTATCTCTTTTTTTAGTGTCGTATAGTTTTCTGCAAATAGGTCTTTTACCACCTTAGTTAAGTTTATTCCTATGTATCTTAATTTTTTTGATGTGATGGTAAATGGGATTGTTTTTTAGTCTCTCTTTCTGTAAGTTCACTATTAGTGTATAGAAATGCCACAGATTTCTTGGCATTAATTTTGTAGCCTGCTACATTGCTGAACTCATTTATTAAGTCTATTAGCTTTTTTATGGAATCATTTGGGTTTTTTATGTACAATATTATGTCATCTGCAAATAAGGATAGCTTTACTTATTCTTTTCCAATTTTGATGCCTTTTATTTCTTCTTCTTGTCTAATTGCAATGGCTAATACTTCCAGTACTATGTTGAACAGGAGTGCTGAGAGTGGGCAACCCTGTCTTGTTCCTGTTCTTATGGGAAATGGTTATAGTTTTTGCCCATTGAGTATGATGTTTGCTGTGGGTTTATCATATATGGCTTTTATTATGTTGAGGTATGAGCCTTCAATTCCTACCTTGTTGAGAGTTTTATCAAGAAAGGGTGTTGGATTTTGTCAAATGCTTTTGCTGCATCAATTGATATGACTATGTGATTTTTATCTCTCAATTTGTTTATGTGATGTATCATATTTATTGATTTGTGGATATTGTACCATCCTTGCATTCCTAGGATAAATCCTACTTGGTCATGGTATATGATCTTTCTGATGTACTGCTGGATTCGATTTGGTAAAATTTTATTGAGGATTTTGGCATCTATATTCATGAGCGATATTGATCTGTAAATCTTATACATTGTGTCATCTTTATCTGGTTTTGGTATTAAGGTGATGCTAGCTTCATAGAAGGAGTTTGGAAGTGTTCCATCCTGTTGAATTTTCTAGAATAGTCTGAGGAGGATAGGTGTTACTTCTTCCTTCAATGTTTGGTAAAACTCCCCTGTGAAGCCCTATGGCCCTGGGCTTTTGTTTGCTGGAAGCTTTTTGATGACTGCTTCAATTTCTTCCACAGTTATTGGTCTATTGAGTTGTTTAGATTCTTCCTAATTGAGTTTTGGGAAGTTTTATTTCTCTAGTAATTTATCCATTTCCTCCAGGTTGTCCTGTTTGTTGGAGTAGAGTTGTTCATAGTATTTTTTAACAATCCTTTGTATTTCAATGGGGTCTGTTGTTATTTCACCTCTTTCATTTCTAATTTTATTTATTAGGGTCCTCTCTCTTTGCTTCTTGGTGAGTCTGGCTAGAGGTTCATCAATCTTGTTTATCCTTTCAAAGAACCATCTCTTGGTTTTGTTGATCTTCTGTATTTTTTCTTTGGTCTGTATATGGTTTATTTCTGCTCTGATCTTTACTATTCCCTTCCTTCTGCTTACACTGGGCTTTTCTTGTTGCTTTCTTTCTAACTCTTTGAGATGTTGGGTTAGATAATTTATTGCCGCTGTTTCTTGTTTTTTGAAGTAGGATTGTAGAGCTATGAACTTCCCTCTGAAAACTGCTTTCACTGTGTCTCATAGATTTTGGATTGTTGTGCTCTCATTGTCATTTGTTTCCCTGATGCTTTCCATCTCTTCCTTGATCTCTCTAGTAACCCAGTCATTGTTTAATAGCATGCTGCTTAGTCTCCATGTGTTTGATTTCTTTGTATTATTTTTATTGTAGTTGATTTCCAGCTCTATGCCACTGTGATCTGAGAATATGCTTGATATGATTTCTATCTTCTTGAGTTTGGAGACACTTTGCCTATGACCCAACACATGGTCTATCTTTGGCACTTGAAAAGAATGTATATTCTGTGGCTTTGGGGTGAAATGATCTGAAGATGTCAATTAATTCCATCTGGTCTAGTGATTCATTGAGGATTGATGTTTCTTTACTGATTTTTTGTTGAGAGGATTTGACCAATGGTGATATTGGGGTATTAAAGTCTCATACTATGATTGTATTGCTGTTAATCTCCCCCTTGATATCTTCTAGGAGTTTTTTTTTTATGTATTTGGGTGTTTCTGTATTGGGTGCATATATGTTTACCAGAGTTATTTCTTCTTGTTGGATTGCTCCCTTTAGTATTATGAAGTGGCCTTCTTTATCTCTTGTTATGTCCTTCACTTTGAGATCTAATTTGTTGGATATAAGTATTGCTACCAAAGCTATTTTTTTTTTCATTTCCATTTGCTTGAAGAACTTTTTTCCATCCCTTCAACCTCAGTCTGTGTGCATCTTTTTTTCGAAGGTGGCTTTCTTGTTTTTTTTTTTTATCCAGTCTATTACCCTATGTCTTTTGATTGGAGCATTTAATCCATTTACATTTAGATTTATTATTGATAAGTACTTATATTTTGCCATTTTTGTTCTTTACCCTGTGTTCTTTCTTCGCTTCCTATTTCTTTTTACAGCAGACCCTTTAGCATTTCTTGCATTGCTGGTTTTGTGGTAATGAATTCCCTTAGTCCTTTTTTGTCTGTGAAGCTCTTGATTTGACCTTCAATTTTGATTGATAGCCTTTCTGGGTACAGTATTCTAGGATTCAGACCCTTCCTTTGCATGACTTTGTATATTTCATTCCATTGACTTCTGTCCTTATATGTTTGTTGAGAAATCACTTGTTAGTCTGATGGGGGTAACTTTGTAGGTAACTTTCTGTCTCTCTCTGGTGGCTTTTAAGATTCTTACTTTGTTATTGGTGTTTTCCAATTTAATTATAATGTGCCTTGGTGTAGGTCTTTTGGGATTCATTTTGCTTGGAACTCTGTGAGCTTCTTGGATTTGTGTGGGTTTTTCCTTTCCTATACCAGGAAAGTTTTCTGTCATTATTTCTTCCAACAAGGTTTCTATTCCTTGCTCAGTTTCCTGTCCTTCTGGAAGCCCAATTATATGGATGTTGTTTTGTGTCATGTTGTCTCAAAGTTCCCTTGGCTCTCCTCCTGCTTTTTAAATTTTTTTTCTAGAAGCTGCTCTACTTGGTTATTTTTTCCTACCTGTCTTCTAGCTCACTGATGCGGTCCTCTGCTTCTTCTAGTCTACTCTTTCTACTTTCTATTGTGTCCTTTACTTCAGCAATGTCACTTTTCATTTCTTCTTGGCTCTTCTTCATTTCTTCCTGGGTCTTCCTCATTTTCTCTTGGTTCTTCTTCAATTCCTCTTGGTTCTTACTCATATTATCAAATTTGTCTTCCATTCTTTTCAGCCACTTCATGACCATTTCTCTGAATTCTTTCTCTGACAGGTTGCTAACTTCCATTTCGTTTACCTTCTTTTCTGGTGAGGCTTGTTTTTCTTTCATATGTGGGTTTTTTTTGTCTCCCCATGGTCTCTCTTCTCTGTGTGTCTAGTTATGTAGTTCTCACTCTCCTGCGTTGATTTAAATGTGCAAAATTCAACACAACCATGTGCAACACACCAGGCACTGAACAGGAATGTAGTCACAGTATTGGTAACTCCAAATAGAGGTGATCGCCAGAGAAAGGCAAATTCAGAGATAGGTGAGAAAGAAGAAAAAGCCCCCTCCCCCCACTCACACACACACACACAAACACACATACACACACACACAAAGAAAGACAGGAATGCCAAAATGATATTGGGAAAAGGGAAGAAGTCAAAAAAAGAAAAGGGGAACAAACTATAAATGTGGGTTGAAAACTCCTATAGGATAGCCACTAATCCGAACAAAAACCAGCAACAAGAACCTGGAGATTGATACAAACTACATACAACTACTAATATTAAGGGAGGCAAAGGAACACAGAAGCAAAAATCTATCAAAAAACAATGCAAATGAGAACAACAAAACAAAAAACAACACCAAACAATCCCCCCCCAACAAAACAAACCAAAATAAAAGAATAAGCAAACCAATCTCACGAACCTACATAAAAAATCGATATAATCAACAGTCAAGTAAACAACGACAACAGGACAGAGAGAAAAACAATTTAAGATAGTGAAGTCAAAGAAGTGAAAGGTATGTATAGACTTGGAGTAGGTGCGTGGAGATTAGATATATTAGTGGGGTGACATTTTAACAGGGAGTAAAAAGAAAGAATAAGGTAAATCTAAAATGGAAAAAGTGTCAGGGAAACAAGGCACTAAATAGGAAAAGATTAGCAAGAGAGTGGTGGCATAAAGATGAAGTTGAGATAGAGTAAAAGCTACTAAAGGGTAGATGGAAATAGACTGTAGAACACTAATCCCAAAGTAGAATAAAGAGAAAATAAAATCAATTCCTTGTGTTACACAAGAGTGAATTTTTGATTCAGCCTCTGGGTGGCTGTGTTTCTATGTTGACCTCTGGGTCTATTGGTCCTCTCTAGCCTGAACTAAAATCTTGCTATCCCTGTGATATTCGATGTTGCTTTCTAGGAATTCCCTCTGCCACCAGCTCCAACAGCCACAGATTTTATTTCAGATGCAGATCTCCTGGCTCTGAGTTCCAAGCTGCAGATCTCCTGGCTCTGGGAGCTCCCTCGGTCTTGCGCCCAAAGTAACCCCAGGGGTTATCTGACCTTTCTGTGTTGGAGAGCAGAGCTCCTTAGACTCTGCACATCTGTGCCAACTGGGCACCAGTGTTCTGTGGGTCTCAGCCGTCCAGTGAATACTGCAGCTATATATTTTCAAGCCCTTCCCCTTCAAGATGGTGTTGTCTGCCTCCAAACTGGTGGCTCTGTGAGAGAACCCAGCAGCACTAAGGCCGCTTGATCAGGGGAGGCCAGTTCGGTAGTCCCCTACCTTCTCCCGGAGCACAGCTGTCCCTCTACTCACCAACAAACACTCCCTACGTAACCCTCAGCTGCTCCCTCCTTCTGCCCTGGGAGCAGATTCAGATCGCATTTCTCTGTTCCACCGCCATTTTTCTCCAACCTCTCAATTATTCCTTTTGATTAGAAAAGAAAAGCTAAAAATTTTAGGTTGTGATAGCTATAAATCAGTCAACAAATTTATGCTAAAATTTTTCAAATTTTTAAAATGTGTTTTTGTTGATTTTTAGAGAGAGAGAGGAAAGGAAAAAGATAGAGATATGGAGGCATTGATAAGATGAGAAAGAAACATCATTGATTGGTTGCTTCTTGCATGCCCCCTACTGGTTACCAAGCCCACAACCTGAGCATTTGCCCTGACTGGGAATCCAACAGGTCACTTCTTGGTTCCTAAGTTGATCCTCAGCCATACCAGCTAGGCATATTTTTGTTTTTAATAAGTCAGATCAATTTTGTTTCAGAATCTACATCATAATAGGCTTACAGAAATTTGAAAACTCTTGATGCATGAACTCTTTTATAATGGTGCACCAAATTATTGAGATTTTTATCAAGTGCAAAGTATGGTTACCATTGTGATAGCTAAAAATGTCTCCTGGCATAGTTCCTTCAAATATTTTCATTTTGTTGCTTGCATTCAAGTTTGGGGCCCAGGAAATTGTATGAGTTTCATAACCTTGGGTTATGGTCCTGGCTCTTCTCTCTCAGATGCATTATTTGGTCAATTCCTCTCTTAGTTGTTGCTTCCTCTTTTAAAAAACTGCCAGAATTAAAGAACCAAATGTTGTTTCTCCCAATATCATTAAACTTTTTATTCTTTTCAGCTGAGAGAAATTTAAAATCTGTTTCTGGTCTCCAGAAAGTCTCTCTATTTTCTGTTATCTCCAATAATAGGCTTAGGATTTCCTGGTGGAAATGGACATGGCTTTTTAAAATTTGTTTGTTAGCTGAATTGAATTATTTATTTTTATTTTCTTTTAGAAATAACATTTAACATGATCTTTACTTTCTTAACAAACTGTGAAGTGAGCAATATATTATTACTAGATACCCAGTGCCTGACATTTGTGCACTGTGGTGATGGTGTGTGTGTGTGTGTGGGGGGGTCCCTAAGCCTGGCCTGCACTCTCTTACAGTCCAAGACCCCTTGGGGGATGTCTGACTGCTGGCTTAGTTGGACATCCCTCAAGAGGCCCATAGTGCTGCTGCAGAGATGAGAGAGACTCCTCCCACCAACGCTGTGCTCACTAGCCGTGAGACCAGCTTCCCACAGGGGTGTACATTGACCACCAAGGGGCAGCTCCTGCATTGAGCATCTGCTCTCTAGTTGTCAGTGTGTGTCATAGTGACAAGTTGTTCTGCTGTTCAGTCGATTTGCATATTAGCCTTTTATTATATAAGACTAGTGACCCAGTGCATGAAATTCATGCATGGAGGGTGTGTTCTCTCAGCCCAGCCTGCACCCTCTCCAATCAGGGACCCCATCGGGGATGACTGAGTGTTGGCAGTAGGACATCCCTCTTGCAATCTAGGAACACGGGCTCCTAACTGCTCACTGGCCTGCCTGACTGATCACCCCTAACCCCTCTGCCTGCCTGCATGATCGCCCCTAACCGCCTCTGTCTGTCTGATCACCCCGAACCACCTCTGCCTGCCTGCCTGATCACCGCTAAGTGCTCCCCTGCTGGCCTAATTGCCCCTAACTGCCTCTGCCTTGCCCCACACCTGGGACCCAGGCTTAGATCAAAGATAACAAACTATGCCCCCTGGGATAAATCTGGCTTTCTGCCTATTTTTGGTCAATGAAGGAAAAAAAAGAATGTTATTTTCGGACATGAAATTCAAATTTTAGTGGCCATAAAGTTTTGTTGGGACACAGCCATCCTGTTCCTTTGGGCTTTGCATGCTAGGACTGCAGAAGTTGAGTATTTGAGGCAATGTATAGCCTACAAAAACTGAGCCACACTCTGGCTTCTTACGGAAATGGCATTTGGTCCCTGCCCTAGATAAATTCTGGGGTGTTATTATGTGAAATGTGCATACTGTAAAATATAGGCTTATAAAATGAAAACATATTACCTCAGTGTTCATAGTCATTTTAAAGGGCACTTTTATTTGTAGCAAATTCAGTTTTTATGGGATCTGTAGAGTGGCCTGGGGAGTGGTCACCGTGCGCTGGTGGTCATAGCTGCTCTGTGCAGTGCCCGCTCCAGCCTCAGGGGGCAGGCCCCAGGCCACGCAGAGGAACCCCGCCTCTTCCCCCTCATCCCATCCCAGGGCTCAGGGGAGTGACTGACTCCTGCCAGCCCCTCCACGTCAATCAACCTTTCCTCTCACACTCTCTGCACCCTGTTATTAATCTCAATACCGATATTGCGTGGATGCCTCTCCCCTGGCCCCAGGCGGTGTGGACATGTGTGAGCGAGAGCGAAGGCACCAAAAGCTGGTGTTTCTGAGTAGCAGCCTTGGCCCCGCAGCAGCAACGAGCACAACAGCAACAACCTCCGAAGTGGTGCCAGGAGCCCAAGGCCAGGCTTCGCGTGGCTCTCGCAGTAGTAGCTTTGGCTCCGGTGGCTGCAGGGGCACAGCGTCCTCTGGCAAGGGCCTTTCTCGGTGGCGGCAGCGGGACCTCTCTGCTGCAGTCCAGGGTCACCCGTCCTTGAAGACTGGCAGCGCAGCCCTCATCCCCTTCTTTCCCCGCCTCCCCACCATCCATCTCCTCACTTCCTTCAGCTAGTAGTTTGCAGGCTGATCATGCCCACTGGCAACCCAAGAAGAGGCTCTGGTATCTGGGATTTATTTATATTCTATAATTAAAACTTTGTAGTCTTGAACAGAGCTAAGCCTCTTATTTGCTCCTTTATGGTCGCAGACTTTTTTGTTGGGATTTATTTATCTTCTATAATTGAAACTTTGTGCCCTTGAGTGAAGGCCAGGGCAGGCCAGGAAGTTTGGCTTCCTCCATTGCTGTGGAAACCCAAGCCTCCTGCTCTTTCCATATGGGGCTGCAGCCAATTTTGTTGAGATTTATTTATCTTCTATAATTGAAACTTTGTATCCTTGATTGAAAGCCAGGGCCGGCCAGAGCAGGTGCAAAGCTTGGCTTCCTCCATTGCATGGGAAACCCAAGCCTCCCGCTTGCTTCATGGCCAGCCTCAGTCTTGATTGGGTTAATTTGCATACTTACTCCTGATTGACTGGTGGGCGTGGCTTGTGGTTGTAGCAGAGTGATGGTTAATTGCATGTTTCTCTTTTATTAGTGTAGATTGACTGTAGGTATAATGTATTGCAGCAGATCTCTGGAACCTACTCAACTTGCTTAACTGCAACTTTATGACCCTTGATTAGTAATTGCCCTCTTCTCCCTTCTCCTTTGATCTTGGCAACCATCATTCTATTCTTTGGCTCTATAAATTTGAATATTTTTGATACTTCATACTAGTGAAATCTGTCAATATTTGTCTTTTTGTAACTGACTTATCTCTTAGTCTAATGTCCTCACCTAGGTTGTCATGTGTTACAGAATTTCCTTCTTTTTAAAGGCTGCATAGTATTACATTGTATATACATATCGCATTTTCCTTTCCTTTTTACCTGTCCACGGACATTTAAATTGTATCTACATCTTAACCATTGTGACTAGTGCTACAACTCATATAGGAATGCTAATATCTCTTCAAGGTCACGATTTCAATTCTTTTGTAAAATTACATAGAAATGGGAGTGCTAGACTATGTGGTAGTTTTATTTTTAAATTTTTTTGAGGAACCTTCATACTGATATCCACATCATTTGGGAAATGATGTCTTAAGGACTACTCATTTTATTCTGCTACATGCTTCCCTTAAGAAGTAAAGCTTCCTACCTGGTTGAGAGAAAACAGGTAGAGGCAAGGGAGAGAGCAAAAAAATGAATATCTTGAAAAAATTTTCAGTTATATGCTCCTATCAAAATAGCATATATATATATATATATATATATATATATATATACTTTCCAATAATATTTTGAGAAATAGCAGCATAATTGAAATACATAAATACACTCTATGCTTTAGCTTTAAATTATAAAATATTTGGATGTACTAGCTATTGAACATCTATTTTCCCCTCAAAATGTCATTCATTTATTAACACATAAATCACAATTTTTGTGGTTAAGAATGCCTTGGTGAACAAGTGAATAAAATAAGCATAGTACTTTAAATATTTTGGAATATTCTTAGATATATAGATTCATAAATATCATATTTAGAATACAAAAAACGTTTTTTAAATTGCTAGGTGAAAATGGTATGGCATGTAAGACAAGTGAACAAGCAACAATGAGAAAAAATATGCTTTTTTAACTCTTTAACAGAGAAGAATTTTTAAATATTAATAGAAATCCCAAGGAAAAGTAAGTTCGCAGTGTAATAAAAAGAGATGGTAAAAAAAAAAGAGATGATTGGTGCCTGTTTACCAGCAATAAGCCTGGGGGAACAGACAACTTCTTTATGCATCAACAAATCCAACAACCTGTCAAGTATTCACTCAACAAGGCATTCACTTCCCAGACAGCAGAGAGTAAGAACAAATTTGCTATTATTTTTGGCATTTATGCTTTTCAGGGTACAAGTAACTCTGGGCTGGGCAGTTAAGTTCAATTACTGTGCTTTTTTTTTTTTAATTTGTGCATTTGTTTTGATTTTAACTTGGGTATAGTAGGACCTTAGATTATAATATCACCGATCACTTGTTTTTTTAAGTTTGATACTTACAAATTAGTTCTACATCTCTAACTGTCCTTATTTAAACACATTATATACTGTATATACTGGCTAGCTCTAGTACAGATGAAATTTTGTGATAAGTAAATTCTACTTAACTTTTTTCTCTGAATTTGAGTCAATATATTTTTAATACTCCAGAAATACTGATTTACTCTCTAAATGTGACTAGATATATACTTGGGTTAACTGTTAAATTAGTTGATCAGGGAATTTCACTGTCAAGGTAATTTTCATAAATTGTCTTACCTTGTTCTCCTAAGAATTTGGACTGAACTGATGGAGATTTATGAGGACCCGATTTTTTCCCCTTTGATAAGTAAATGCTCCATGTTCTTTGTTTCTCACCATCAAAAAAAACAAACAAAAAGAAAACCTTCTTTACAATAATTCACATATCTTAGCATAGTATAACAATCTTGGTACTTATTATTATATTTTAGTAGTTAGAGGTTTCAATACTCATCCTTTAATTACATAAGTACTAGAGGTCCGGTGCATGAAATTTGTGCACAGGGGATGTCCCTTAGCCCAGCCTGCACCCTCTCCAATCTGGTACCCTTCGAGGAATGTCCAACTGCCCGTCTAGGCCCGATCCTAGTAGGACCGGGCCTAAACAGGCAATCGGACACCCTTCTCACAATCCCGGACTGCTGGCTCCAAACTGCTCACCTGCCTCCTCCCTGATTGCCTCTAACTGCTTCTGCCTGACAGCCTGATCACCCTCTAACCAGTACCCTACCAGCCTAATTAATGTTTAACTGCTCCCCTGCCAGCCTATTTGCCCCCAACTTCCCTCCTCTGCCAGCCTGGTCACCCCTAACTGCCCTCCCCTGCATGATTGATCACCCCCAACTACCCTCCTTTGCAGGCCTGGTACCTCCCAACTGCCCTCCCCTGCTGGCCTGATTGCCCACAACTGCCCTCCTTTGCAGGCCTGGAACCTCCAACAGCCCTCCCCTGCTGGCCATCTTGTGGTGGCCATCTTGTGTCCACATGGGGGCAGGATCTTTCACCACATGGAGGCAGCTCTCTATTGTGTTGGAGTGATGGTCAATCTGCAAATTACTCTTTTATTAGATAGGATATGAGTTGCTACTTTTATTTCTTTCTGGAATTTAGCACAATATCATTCAATTCATAAGATATATGCTGTTATTGTGAGATTTAATTCTCTCTCTACATCATATAAACACACTTAGATAGTAGAGCATGTATTTTTTTTACTGGATTTACATACTTTTTTATTTTTTATATTTTATTAAGTGTATTGGGGTGACCTTGGTAATACAATTATACTGGTTTTAAGTATTCAATTCTATAATCCATAATCTCTATTTTGCATTTGTGCCCACCATCAAAAGTCAATTCTCCTTCTGTCACCATATATTTGACCCCCTTCTTTTTGCTACCTCCCCCTAACCCCTCTTTCCCTCTGGTAATCACTAAACTGTTGTCTGTGTCTATGAGTTTCTGTTTGTTTTTTTGTGTGAAATTTCACAATTCTTGACTTTTGTCTGGCTTTTTTTTACTTAACCTGATACTTTTAAGATCCATCCATATTGTTGCATATGTCAGCATTTTAAATTTTCTTATGGCTGAGTAATATTGCATTGATATATGTGCATCTTCTTTATTCAGCCATCTATCAAAGGACATTTCACTTGTTACTATGTCTTTACCACTGTGAATAATATTGCAATGAACATAGTGGTGCATATATCTTTATGAATAAATGTTTTCAAATATTTTAAAAGATATTCCCCCTCAGACCTATTAGAATGGCTGCTAACAACAAAAGAAGCAATAACAAGTATAGATACATATTTTGAATTTTATTATTCCTTTATGCATCCAGAAGTTTTTATATAGGATTATTCTTCTGATTTAAAAATACCTTGACTTCACAATTTTCCTTTGGTTTGGTGAGTGTTCAAAATTGCATCTGTAAATATCTTTATTTCACCTATATTTTTTTCTTTTTTTAATTCAATAAATCTTTATTGTTCAGATTATTATAATTGTTCCTCTTTTTTCTCCTCCCCATACCCCCTCCACCCAGTTCCCACCCCACCCTCTGCCCTTACCTCCCCAACACTATCCTCATCCATAGGTGTACGTTTTTTGTCCGGTCTCTTCCCACACCTCCCACACCCCTTTTGCTGCTGAGAATTTTCAGTCCATTCCCTTTCTATGCCCCTGATTCTATTACATTCACCAGTTTATTCTGTTCATCAGATTTTTTATTCACTTGATTTTTAGATTCACTTATTGATAGACATGTATTTGTTATTCATAATTTTTATCTTTACATTTTTCTTTTTCTTCCTCTTCTTAAATAATACCTTTCAGCATATCATATAATACTGGTTTGGCATTGATGAACTCCTTTAGCTTTTTCTTATCTCTGAACCTCTTTATCTGACCTTCAATTCTTAATGATAGCTTTGCTGGATAGAGTAAACTTGGTTGTAGATTCTTGCTATTCATCACTTTGAATATTTTTTGCCACTCCTATCTGACCTGCATAGTGGCTATTGAGAAATCAGCTGACAATTGCATGGATGCTACCTTTAAGGTAAATAACTGTTTTTCTCTTGCTCCTTTTAATATTCTCTTTGTCTTTTATTCTTGGCATTTTATTTTTTAAAATATATTTTATTGGTTTTTTTTGTTTGTTTTGTTTTGTTTTTACTGAGAGGAAGGGAGAGGTATAGAATGTCAGAAACATCAAGAAGAGAGAAACATGGATCAGCTCTCTACACACCCCCTAATGAGAATGTTCCACAACCAAGGTACATTCTTGACTAGAATCAAACTCATGACCCTTCAGTCCACAGGCTGATGCTCTATCCACTGAGCCAAACTGGTTTCAGCTGCTCTTGACATTTTAATTATTAAGTATCTTGGGGTGGTCCTCTTTGGATTCCTTTTGTTTGGGGTTCTGTGTGCTTCCTGGACTTTTAAGTCTATTTCTTTCACCAGGTGGGGGATGTTTCCGGTCACTATTTCTTCAAATAAGTTTTCAGTATCTTTATCTCTCTCCTTTTCTGGCACCCCCATAATTTGTATGTTGGTATGCTTGAGGTTGTCCCAGAGGTTCCTTACACTATCTTCAATTTTTTTTTGTTTCTTTTTTCTTTTTGCTTTTCTGACTGAGTGTTTTTTGCTTCTTTGTATTTCAAATCCTTGATTTGATTCTTGTGGTCCTCTAGTCTTCTGTTAGGTCTTAATTTCTAGTTGATCCATTTTCATATCCTTGAAAATCTTGTTAAATTTATCAGCCTTTACTAGGAAATTCTTGAAAAACCTTATAGCCCTGGTTTTGAACTCTATATCCTATCATTTGTTTTCCTCCATTTCTTTAATTTGTGATCTGTTTCCATGTCTCCACATTTTCGCTGCTTCCCTGAGTTGGCCAAGTAGCTTTGTGTGGTGGGTGTACTCTAGGGCACACTGGCTTAATCTCCCCAGTTACTGAGGTGTACACTATTGTTGCACCCCTTTATGGCTGCACAGTCTTGTTGTAGTTAAGCCTAGATTGTTGTTTTAACCTTTATTTTTGAAAGCTGTTTCACTGAGCATATAATTTTAAGATGGCAGTTGTTTTTATTCAGAAGTTACCAGACCACTGTCTTTGGGTTTAGATTATTTTTGTTATGAAGTCAGTTGTGAACCAAATTATACTTCTTTGAAAGTACCCATTGTTGAGAAACCAAGATGGCGACATAGGTAAACACATAAACTGCTGCTTCGCACAATTTCAAAAACAGAACTAAAAGACAAAACAGACATCATCCAGAACCACAGGAACGTTAGCTGACTGCAAATTCTAGAAAGAAGGAGATAAGCACATGGAGGATCAGAGGATCTGCAAAGCCTGAGGTAGCAAGACAGGCCCACATGTGCAGAAGATGGGGATAGAGAAGATGGGTGGCTGAGTGCCTGACTGGCATGCTCTAGCAGGGAGATAAAAGCTCCAGACTGCGATGAATCCCAGTTCCGACTGAACTGAACCCCAGTTCTAGGTGAGATCCTGGGGACCCAGGCTCATATGGGGGGAATCTGGATTGTAAGGTGGAATCTCAGGGGAGTGGGGAAAGGCACAGGTCCAGAGACATATGCACGAGTGCATGCAGAGAGGACGGACTGTTGAGTATGCCATTGGTTTGATCTAGTGGGAAGGAGACAAAAGCTCTGGGCAGTGCTGAATCCCAGTTCTGACTGCACTGAACCCCAGGACCCGGCTAGAATCTGGGAGTCTGGATTCATTGGGGGAGAGACTGGACTGTTTGGCAGTAGGTGAACCCTGAGGGCACATTTCTCTCAGAAGTGCTTGCAGAAATTGTCTGTAGACTCTGAGACCTAGAAACCTCATGGTGTAGGGTTGACTGGAAGCCAAATCTATTGGCTCCACCCTGGAAGCCCCCCCCCCCCAATCCAAGCTGAGCACAGAGTCTTGTGCAATTTTGCAAGTCTTGTCACATAAGGCTGTCTCCCAGTGTAGTCACAGTTGATCCTCACAGCCAATTGGCCTATAGGTCAATTCCTCCCAGTGATACCAACAACAATCAACACTTAAATACAACAAGGCTGTACACTCAGTCCACAAAGGGGTACACCAAGAGTGTCCACCTCATGTAACAGTGGAGGCTGAGACATCTAGCACACAAAGCTACCCTACCAACTCAGGGAGGCAGCGAAATGTGGAGACAAAGAAACAGATCACAAATGAAAGAAATGGAAGAAAACAAACCACTGGATATAGAGTTCAAAACCATGTTTATAAGGTTTTTCAAGAGGTTCCTAGAAAAGGTCAATAAATTCAGCGAGATCCTTGAGGATACAAAAAAGGACCAATTAGAAATCAATCATACACTAACTGAAATTAAAAAAAAATATTATACAGAAACCCAACAGCAGACTAGAGGAATGCAAGAATGAAGTCAAAGATTTGAAATACCAAGAGGCATAATATACTCAACCATAAAAGCAAAAAGAAAAAATAATCCAAAAATTTGAGGATAGTGTAAGAAGCCTCTGGGACAACTTCAAGCGTACCAACATCAGAATTATGGGGGTGCCAGAAAAAGAGAGAGAGAAATATACTGAAAACCTATTTGAAGAAATAAGGACTGAAAACTTCCCCCACCTGGTGAAAGGAATAGACTTAAAAGCCCAGCCTTGTATGCATGCATATAAGCCTAACCAACAGACACAGACACCAGGGAGGATAAGGGAAGGGGTGTATTGGAAGGGGTCATGGAGGATGAGGACACATATGTAAAACCTTAATCAATAAAGAAATTTAAAAATAAAGAAAATACCCACTGTTTTGGTATAAATAATGCACTATATGCACTTTATATTTTCTTTTGGTAATGCTTTAAGTCCTATGATTTGTCTTTGTGTTATTTTGTTTTCTTATATAATCAGATTTGTTTTTTTAGTGCTTCTTAAATACATGTCTTAATGACTTTTCTGTTTTTTTTTTTTAAAAACTTTGTTATTTTTTCTTCAAATATTTCTTCGGCATCATTTTACTTTATTTTTTGCTCATTTTCTTCTCAGTATATATTACACCACTATTAGACATTCTCACTATATACCCTTATCTTTTCTTCCCTTCTATGTTTGTCACCCTTCCCTTTCTCTCTTTTTATTATTTTTCTTGTCTTTTTCTAAATATTTTATTACCTATTTCACAATTTAACCATTTTCTTTCCAACTATTACTAATCTGTTATTGAACCCATCTAATAACTTCTTAATTTCAGTCATTATAGCATTTGTAAAAGTATAATTTGATGCTTATTACCAATTTCATGTTCTTGGCCAACATTTTCAATCATGTATTTTATTTTCTTGATTACTTTAAACAAAGTCATTTAAAATCTGTGCTGTTCATTCTCTAGTCAGCAGAGATTTTTTTTAAATAAATCTTTTATAGTATGTACTAGAGTCCCAGTGCACAAAATTTATGCACAACACAAGGGGGTGGGGTATCCCTTAGCTACACCTTCTCCAATATGGGACCCCTCAAGGGATATCTGACTGCCCATTTGGGCCCAATCCCAGGCAGTTGGACATCGCTCTCACAATCCAGGACTGCTGGCTCCCAGCTGCTTGCCTATCTGCCTGTATAATTGCCCCTAACCACTTCTGCCTGCCAGTCTGATCACCCCCTAACCACTTCCCTGCCAGCCTGATTGATGCCTAACTGCTCCCCTGCAGCCTGATCACCTCCTAACCACTTCCCTGCCAGACTAATCAACACCTAATTGCTCCCTACCAGCCCAATTGCCCATAACTCCCCTCCCTATTAACTTGGTCACCCCCAACTACCTTCTTCCCCAGGCCTGGTCACCCCCAATTGCCATCCTCTAGAGGCCTGGTTGCCTGTAATTGTCTTCCTTTGCAGGCCTGATCACCCCCAACTGCCATCCTCTGCCAGCCTGCTCCCCCCTTCTGGCCCCATCACCCCTAACTACCTTCCCCTGAAGGCATGCTCATCCCTAACTTCCCTCCCCAACAGGCCTTGTTCTCCCCAACTGCCCTCCCCTGCATGCTTGGTTCCCAACTGTCCTCCCCTGATGGCCTGGTTTGCCCCAACTGCTCTCCCCTGAAAGCCTGGTAGCCCCCAACTGCCCTCATCTGCCAGCCTGGTCACTCCCAACTGCCCTCCCATGCCAGCCATCTTGTGGTGGTCATCTTGTGTCCACATGGGGCCATCCATATTTGACCACATGGTTGCAGCCATCTTGTGTGTTGAAATGATGGTGAATTTGCATATTACTATTTTATTAGATAGGATAATTTCCTTTGGTTTTCTATTAAGTTATTTTTTCTTATTATGTCCCAGTTTCTTCTTATTATGTCAAATATTGAGACAGAATAATATATTCTCTCAGATATGGATGATTCATATTTATTTCCATGTGGCTACCAATAATTTTAAGTGACCTTAATCTAATTTTGCAGATTGAGATGATTCAAAACTGGGATCCTTGTACAGGCCAGTCTATTTCAGGTTATTCCTAATGCTAAGGGTTAACCTCTTTTCATTCTAATCCAAAGCCTTCAGCACTTTTACCAGTATCTTGGACTTTCTAGATGAGGCTTAAATTTATATTTTTGTTCTTTTAGCTCATAAGTCAATCAACAACTCTATTGAAGTTCTAGATGCCTCTCGGGGGAGAAGACTGTAAATGCCTGGCTGAGCACTCTGAAATTCTCTCTTCTGGATATTTACTTTCTACTCTAGCTTCCTTTTTGGTGATATCTTATACCTTTGCAGTAGTCAGTTTAATAACTGTTATTAATGTGTTTGCCTTCCTTCCTTCCTTCCTTCCTTCCTTCCTTCCTTCCTTCCTTCCTTCCTTCCTTCCTTCCTTCCTCTTCCTTCCTTCCTTCATTATTTCTTATAGCTCTTTTCTTGAGTCTTAAAGTTCTAACTGGGAATTTTTGTTTAACTCATTTTTTTCTAATTTAATGCTCTTTAACTAATTAGAGACTTTTTAGTTGGCTGTATTTACTCATCTGTTACAAAGAAATCTCAATTTTTTGTGTGTGAAATCTTCCCTCTTCCATTACATATAGTATTGCAAGAATAATATAGTTATTATTTTTTAAATTTTGTATGTCACTCATGTAATTTTCTTTTTATAGTTGGAAAATTTCTCTACATTTTGTAATCTACTCATCTTGCTTTCCTCTTTAAAAGATAAATATGCCAGAAACTCAGTGTAGGCAATAGTATAGTCAGCCAGTCAGAAAACATCCCCTGAATTTTGGCTCATGACTTGATGAGTCCAAAATCCAGGAACCAGGTAAAGTACTTTCTGATAATTCATGAAAATAGTTACACAGGCGACATTCAGTTTATAAACTAGCCATGGCAACAATTAGATCGACAGTGTGAGAGTTTCATTGTAGCTTCATTAGTGCAAGTTGGTGTGTCCAGAGGCATTCAGTGTTGGTAGCAATGTATTCATCATACTACTTCTACAGTGTAACTTGGGCTGTAATTCTAGATTCATTGCTTCTAAAACTGCTTCCTTAGACTTTTCAGTTTTCTTAAGATACCTAACAATGCCTTATTCCTCAATAAGTCTCCCCTTTGCTTTAATTAATCACTGACCATTTTTTCCCTTGAAATTTAGATCATTTACTTAGCCAAAGGATTATCTCTTTTGTTCTATCATCTTCAAAACCTGACTGTGACCTTGAAGTCCTAACTGCCTGTACTCAGATTGTGATTATATTTGGAGATAGAGTCTTTAAAGAGTTAAAATGTATCAGTACATTGCCCCTTAATGTAATCTGACTGGTCTCCTTATAAGAAGAGGAAATTTGAACACTAAGAGAAGCTTCAGAAATGCGTATTCACAAAGGAAAGGCTATGTGATGGCATAACAAAAAGGGAGCCATTTGTAAGCCAAGGAGCATGGCCTCAGGAGAAACCAAACCTACAGAATATTGTACTTCTAGCCACCTGAAGAGTGAAATAAAAGCATCCTATTTTTTTAAGCTGCCAAGTCTGTTCTATTTTGTTGTGGTAGCCCTAGCAAAATAATACAAATGTGATAGAAATTTCTGTAACAGAACATAATAATATTTTAATACTCTTGCTAAGGTACCTTGGTATGTCTCAGGTAATATCAGAAGAATGGATTTGGTTAAATTCAGATTAGACTAATTCCATAATTGATAAATGAGATATAGCGATAAGAATTACAGTGGAAATTGTCTACAAAGTTTTATCTGCATGACATGTTAGAAGAAAAATAAAACACATGAAAACTGGGATATAGAAATAATACAGTTGGTTGAGACTGTACAGGTCTCCAATAAAGCTATTTTCCCCTTTAATTTATTATATAGGATTGTATTGCTGCTATAGGTCCATACAGTGAACTCAAAAGAAGAAAAGAAAAAAAATGAGTGTATGCTGCATTCCTCTTTAGAGGCGTAATCTGGGAGTGCCTCTGTTTACTTCCCATTGGGAAAAATATTATAGACTTCAGAGGGTTGGCCATGTGCTGAACTAATCCTCAAAAATAGGTCAAAAGGAAAATTTAATTTTGTGGACAATCAAAAATCTGTACTATACATAGAAGCTTCATGGTCTTTAACATGTTTTTGGTTTTGATGCAGAGCATGAAGAAAATACTACCAAGATTGTCAGAAAATAAAAGCAGAGAAAACTTAGATTCAAGACATTCAGAGGAAAAAAAATGTATTTATATTCCAGAATTATGCAGTTACTTTAATTAATGAATAAAGTAGCCAATCAGCTAATCAGTATTTTAAAGAATTTGAGTGTGAGAAACAAATTTCTGTATATAAATTGGTTAAAAATTAATATATAAAATTAACTTAGTCATACTAAGGGTCCTAAAAGCAGGAATGAGATACTTCAGTACATTGAAAATGTGGGAAGGTGCTATCTGATCAAAAGTATTGAAAGAGTTGGAATAGCCAAAGATATTAGTCACTAAATCTATTTTCTTAGTCATGTGGGATAATGGTCACCCTAAAATCTCCAATGAAGTGGAACTTAAAGTGGGTGTCAAAAATTTGACTAATATTTCTCTTATATTATTTAATTTTAGATTTGATTACTTGTTCATTTTCATTAAGTCTGAGAATGTGATGCCCTCATTCATGTATCTCAGTAGGTTTAATCTTCAACCATTTATAACTAAAACTAGAGGCCCAGTACATGAAAAATAATGTACTGAAAGGGGGAATGCTCAGCCCACCCTGCCCCCTCTCACAGTCTGGGAGCCCTCAGGGGCAGGAGGTGACTCAGCCATTAGGTGAAGGCAACACCCCATCACACCTCTGCTGCTTCCAGTGCTGGCAGTGCAAGCCTCAGTTGGCCCTGGTTACCTCAGCTTTGGGCGACCCTGGGTGGCTGGGGAGCTGCCATCTGAGGTTTGCCTGCACTTCAGGTTGGCCCTGGGAGGCTGAGGGGCTGAGGGAACTGGGGGACTCTGGAGGCAGATGCACTGAGCAGCCAGGCCCACCTAGGGGTAGGCCCAGTCTTGCCACATGCCTGCTGTCCCAGAGGGGGTGAGGGGACTGGGCGCTGCCATCTTTGAGGGCAGGAAAATCAATTAGCATATTCCCTCCTTATTGGTTGTGGGTGATGCCATATTTAAGGGAAGGGGCAATCAATCAGCACATTATTCTTATTGGCTGTGGGCACTTCCATCTTTAAGATGGCATGAGGGTCAATTAACATATGCTGTCTTTACTAGATAGGATTATGTTATCCAAAATGGGCAAGAACAGGCAAACTTTCTTACAGAATTCTGTCTTTATATGTTAATTTTCCCTAAGCTATATATTGGATCATTTGTTTGAATCCAACCAAATATGTAATGATTAGTAATGAAACATTCCATTTAATTTCATAAGCTCATTAAAACATTATCATATTCTGCACTGTCAGAGATTAGTATGTGATTGTTTTAATATTTAACCTATGTCTTTGTACAGTGCATATTAATTGTATATTATGTAAATTACAAGATATAGCTTTATATGGGTATATATTTTTTGGTGGGTAATGATACTATGAAGGCCATAAAATTTGTCATAACTGTGTAGCTCTTCCAGGGAGGTTGGGTCACTAAATAACAGAAAGCTTATCCAGAGAGGTACATTAGCTAAGTCATTAGGGTCCAATCACTTGTTCACCAGCAGTAAGTGTTTGAGAATTTGAAATGCCATTTTATCTTAATTTACTATATATTTACAAAATAACACTCAAATTTGCCATGCACCACGTATATATTCACTAGGATTTTTATAACTATGAGACACAAATCACATTCATGAAATGGTGTAAGTCATTACCAGTGGGTTGATTGAGCTTTGTATGTTGTGAGAATTTAATTTAATTTTGTTGATTCATTTCTAGCAAAACACTAGGAAACTTCTTTTTGTAGGTTTATTTTTCTCTCAACAATGAAAAATGGGCATCTTAATGATTGAACATGCCCTAAACTTGTGCAGACTAGATATGCCTTAAAAGAATGGTGAGTTTAAAAGCCTGATTATATATATTAAACACAAATTAATAGGTTTAAGATTGCATCAGGTGATAACAGACTTTACTCTTTCTTACTGACAATTATTGTATCTATATATTTATCTTAGGTTGCACAGTAGTAATATTCTATTTTTAGCAACTCTAAACTATCAATGTATTTGATGCATGTATCCCTGAGCTCTGAGAATCTTCTCTGTACAGTAAACATCTCTCCAGACAACTCCCCAGAGATACTCTTCAAAATGTGCCCTCCTCATTTGATAAATCTTCAAAGTTCTGCAAATAACATCATTTCCTTTTCCTTTTCAAAACATCAATAAATTCTAGCCTGTTATTTTAAAACATCAATAAATTTTAGCCAGTTATATATATATATATATATATATATATATATATATATATATGGCCTGGTGCATGAAATTCGTGCACTGGGGATGGGTGATCCCTCAGCCCAACCTGCCCCCTCTCACATATTGGGAGCCCTCAGGGGATGTCCTACTGATGGCTCACCCCTGGCCTTCCCAAGGCCAAAAGCTTCTGGCTGAAACTTGAGACCTTGGGCACCCAATGATTACCCTGCGATGGGGCAGATCACTGGCTCTGCCCCAGCCCTGGCCTGCTGAAGGCTGTAAAGCCTCTGGCCTGAGCTTTCTGGCCTTGGGCAGCAGCCATCTTTGGTGGGGGTTAATTTGCATATTGTTCCTCATGGGATGGTGGATGTGGCTGGTGGGCGTGGCTGGTGGGTGTAGTGGAGGTATGGTTAATTTGCATATTACTCTTTTAGGATATATATATATATATGCGTGTGTGTGTGTATTCCAAATTTCCCCTTTCTTCCTCTTTGCAGAACTGTCAGTCTAGATATTACTTAATCTTTTATGTGACTAACTAAAGCCTAGTGCCTGAAATTTATGCATGGCGGGGGGGGCTCCTCAGCCTAGCCTGTACCCTCTATAATCTGGGACCCCTCAAGTGATGTCTGACTGACAATTTAGGCCTGATGGGACTGGCCCTAAACCGGCAGTCAGACATCCCTCTCACAATCTGGGACTGCTGGCTCCTGACTGCTTACCTGCCTGCCTGTCTGATCATCTCTAACTTCCCCCTCCTGCCAGCCTGGTCACCTCCAATTGGCCCCCCGCCAGCCTGGTTATCCCTTACTGGCCCCCTCTGCCAGCCTGGTTGCCCCATGCATCCTACTTTTCAGTCATTTGGTCATCCTTCAGGATGCTCTACACACTTCCCTGTGAGGGTTCAGGGAAGCTGGAGGGTAAGTGAGGCAGTGGTGCCAGCACAGGACCCAGAAGAAGGTCCCCATGCAGCCTGCTGTTCAATTGTTATTATGAGGGCATCCTGACCAATTTGAATATTAACCTTTTTTTAGTATACATGGGTAGATGGAAGTTAGACAATAACAAAAAAAAATGTAGAGAACAACACATATTTTTTTCACAATCTCATCTAATAAAAGGGTGACATGCAAATTAGCCATCACTCTGCTACAAAGATGGCACCACCCATAGTGGCCTGGGTAAGAAACTGCATTGTAGCCCTGGCAACAAGGCCAGCTTCCCAAGCCAGGCTGTGGAGGGAAGAAAGGCCTCTGGGCAGTGGGCACTTGCCAGAGGTGGGAGTGGCTTGGAGTACACCCTTACCCAGAGGACAGTGCTTGGCAGTGAGCAAGAAATGAAGAGCTACCAGTGATGGTGGGTGTGGTGGCCGGGCTGCCAGGAGGCCGGCTTTTGGCTGCTGGAGCCTGCGCTAAAGTAACTGGTGGCGCAGGCAACTGCCGTGGCACGCTCGAGGCTGGGGTGCTAGGAGATGTGGGACTGCAGCCCAGGAGACAAGGTGCTGGAGGACCTGGCCACCCTCCCCCAGCACTGAAGCCGCCTCCTATGAGATATATCCTAGCCTAGATGTGCAAGAAGCGGGTTCAGGGATCTCTCCCTTTGTGGCACCCAGAGCCCAGGCTGGCCAGAACCCCAGAGGAGACCCCCCCTCCAGGATCGAGGATATGTGTCCAGCCTCCAAACCATGGGTGGCCATTTGCCCAGACTGGCCAGCATCCCAGAGGAGACTCCTGCCAGGATTGGGAGGTATAACCAGCCTCCTAACCACCAGTGACCCTAGCCCAGTCTGGTTAGCACCCCAGAAGAGACCCCTGCCAGAATCGGGGATGTGATTGGCCTCCAAACAGCTGGCATCCATTAGCCCAAGCTGTCCAGCACTCCAGAGGAGAACCCCCTCCCCAGAATTGGGGGTTGCGGCCAGCCTCCAAACTGCCTGCAGCTCTAGCCCAGGCCTGCCAGTGCCCCAGAGGAGACCCCTGCCAGTATAGGGATCATGGCCAGCCTTCAAGCTGTGGTGGCCCCTAGCCCAAGGAGGCCTCCTGGCTGAGGACCCTGAGTCTTCACTTGACCCCAAGTGACTTGGAAGCTGCCAGTGTCTAACCACCAGTCTCTGGGAGGTGGGAATGCATCCACTGTCCACCAAAAAGTAGGACCATCAAACCGTTCAGTCTCAACGCAGGTCTGTGGCTGATGGGGTAGAGACCAGACCAAAACAAAACAGTAGAAACACCCTGCCGACGTGGGCAGGTATATCTGCAGTCCACGTGGCCTGGGCAGTGTAGAAAGCGCTACCTTCTCCCAGGTCCTGTGCTGGCCCCACTGCCTCGCTCACCCTCAAGCCTTCCTGAATCATGACAGGGAAGTGTGTAGAGCATCCTGAAGGAGTTGTATGATTCTGGGTGCTTTTGCCCCCAAACACCCTTTGGGATGAATTCAGAGCCACATATCACTTCCCATGAGACTGGAAGAACCATGTAAAAGGACTTCGACAAAAGCTTTCCACATCTCTGTTTATTCTTTTGAATCCATAAAATGACCTTATAAAAGGCATTCGGGCCACCAAGAGAGAATGCACTTTCTGGTCAGAGCATGTAGGATTCTTTTGCCCAACCGGTTAAAGAAAGCAGAGAGCTGGCAGTGGAAATGGTCCTGATGCCCTATGAGGAGACCGGGGGAATGGGGTTGCAGAAATTCCATAAGCCTCTTGCCACCCTCTCCTTTGGAAACCACACCATCCAGATCCACCAGGACTGGAGGCAACTGGGAGTCACAACTGTGATTTGGGACAGTAAGCAAATCTGTGAGACTTCTGAAAAAATCTGCAATTGATTATAAGATTGTTCTTTATTTAAAAAGAAGTAAAAGAACAGCTTTGTTGAGATCTAATGCATATACTGTACATGTCACCTAGAGTGTACAATGAGCTGGTTTTTTAAAGTAAATTCAGAGTGGTACAATTATTACCATGCTCAATTTTTAAATATCTTCATGACTCCATCCCCTCCAGAAAAATATTCTACCCACTAGAATCGCTTTCCCGATCATCTTCCCCCAAATAGATTTTATTTGAAGAGTGGGTAAAAGAAAGTTGAGGGAAGTGAAAATACTGCATAAAGGATATTGCAAAATGATAAAGTCCAAAGTGAAGATCATGTGTTCTCTTTATTTATTTATTTATTTATTTATTTATTTATTTATTTATTTATTTTTTATTTCAGAAAGAAAGGGAGAGAGAGAAAGATAGAAACATCAATAATAAGAATCACTGATCAGCTGCCTCCCACAGGCCCCCTACTAGGGATTGAGCCTCAACCCAGGCATGTGCCCCTGACCAGAATCAAACCTGGAAATCTTCAATCCACAAGCTGATGCTCTCTCCATTACGCCAAACTGGCCAGGGCCATGTATTCTCTTTAAGTTCTGCATGGTTGTAATGGTCCCCAAATCTATTCTAATAAAAGGGTAATATGCTAATTAGGATGGCTGTCTTCCTTCCAGACAAAGCTGCAGCAGCTGTAAGGGTTGAGGCTCAGGAAGCCATGGGAAGCTGCAAAGGGCTGAGGCTCAGGCCAGCAGTGGCGGCAGCAGCAGGATAATGGGGGAGGTGCCCAGAAGGAGGCCAGACTAGGGGCCAAGGCACAGGCGGTTTGGGGTGATCAGGCCAATAGGGAAGGGCAGTTGGGGATGATCAGGCCTGCAAGGGAGGGCAAGTTAAGAGCGATTCGGCTGGCAGGGGAGCAATTTAGGGGCAATAAGACAGGCAGGCAGAGGGATTTGGGGCAATCAGGAGGCAGGCAGGTGAGTAGTTAGAGGAGCCAGTGGTTCCAGATTGTGAGAGGGATGTCTGACTTCTAGAAGTTGGACATCCCCTGAGGAGTCCCAGATTGAAGAGGGTGCAGACTGGGCTGAGGGGCATCTTCCCCCGCCGCTCAGTGCATGAATTTCATGCACTGGGCCTCTAGTAAAATTGATAATTGCATTTCTAATTGCCTTTGTCCAGAGTCACATTTGTCCATATTCAAGTGGCCAACAGATTAGAAAGATCTTTGAACACAGTGCAATATGGGATCATCTCTTTAATCTAATTATGGGAAAAGAGAGAAAGAGCCTCTGACAAGGGGAACATTTTGGACTTAAGAGTTCATTCTCCATACCTCACAGTCATTTCAGTTGTGAAACAGCAAACATGGATTGGTTTTACCTTAAGCTGTTTGATATGCACATGCCAGTGGCTTCCCAGCGCCTTTTCATAGGCAAAAACTCCTGCACTAGGTCTGCAGAGACCTGATTTAGCTCTTTCCTAACTCTTCTGATTCCAAGCTTCCTGCATTTTTTTTCTTCAGCTGCAAGGATCTTTTCTCTAGTTCCTCGTGTCCTTCCTGTGTCCTATGACAACATAAATTTTACAGGTACTTCCCTCTTAATCCTAAATTTTCATCTTTTACTTTCCTGATCTAAAGTTTCAGTTATGTCTAGTTCTATCTGATAAAAGTAATATGCAAATTAACCATCACTCTGCCATACTCACAAGCCATGCCCATAGCCAATCAGAAGAGAATATTCAAATAAACCCAACCAAGATAGCTGCAGCAACAGAGAGCAGGAGGGAGGCTTGGGTTTCTCCAGCAATGGAGGAAGCCAAGCTTTCTACCTGCCCTTGCAGGCCCAGGCCTCCAATGAACGCTACTAAGTTTTAATGATAGAAGTTAAATAAATCCCCCCAGAAATGGCAGCATCCATTGAGCTGGAGAGAGCTAGAGGATAGGGTTGTCCCCCGTGATTGAAGAAGCCAAGCTTCCCTGCCACCCTTGCTAGCCTAGGCCTCCACTCAATGCTACAAAGTTTCAATGATAGAAGATAAATAAATCCAACAGAAATGGCTGCTGCCACTGAGCGAGCAGAAGGCTTGGCTCTGCTCCAGACTACAAAGTTTCAATTGTAGAAGATAAATAAATTCCATATACCAGGGCCTTTGCTTGGGTTGCCAGAGGAGGAGGGTGGCCTGCCTGCAAACCACCACAGGCCCCTCGCCCAGGACTCCTCACTCACCAAGGGAACTCCCAGCCTGATCCAGGACACCCTTCAGGGCAAACCAGCTGGCTCCCACCCATGCACCAGGCCTCTATCCTATCTAATAAAAAAGTAATATGCAGGTTTACCATCACTACAACACAAAATATGGCTGCCCCCATGTGATCAAATAACCTGCCTCCATGTGGACACAAGATGGTAGAGGAGGGCAATTGGGAGGGACCAGGCCTGCAAGGGAGGGCAGTTGTGGGTGATTAGACCAGCCGGGGAGGACAGTTAGGGGTGACCAGGTTGGCAGAGGAGAGAAGTTGGGGGTGACCGGGACTGCAGGGAAGGGCAGTTGGGTGGGACCAAGGCTTGCATGGGAAAGCAGTTAGGGAACACCTAGCCTGCAGGGGAGGGCAGTTAGGAGTGACCAGGTCTGTAGGGGAGGGCAGTTAGGGGCAAACAGTCTGGCGGGGGAGTAGTTAGGCATCAATCAGGCTGGCAGAGGAGTGGTTAGGGGCTGATCAGGCTAGCAGGCAGAAGCAGTTAGGGGCAATAAGAAGGAAGGCAGGCAAACAATTTGGAGCCAGTATTTCTGGATTGTGAGAGGGATGTCCAACTGCCCTTTTAGGCATGATCCCTAGTTGGACATACCTCGAGGGGTCCCAGATTTGAGTGGCTGCAGGTCAGGCTGAGGAACAACCCCCTGCCCCACCCCCATGCATGAATTTCATGCACCAGGCCTCTAATTATATATAACAATCAAAGTTTACACGTCATTTAAAACTTCTCCTCCTTTAACTATGGTATAAGTTAGTGAGAATCCTGAGGTGGTAAGAAGGTGTGTAATTATCCTCTTCTCTTTGTCCCTGATATGTTTTTGTCCTCATTTTTTGCTAATCATTCTTTCTAGCCCTATCAGAGTTGAAAGGAGAGTGGAGAGGGAAAGGTGCTAGTGATATCTAATTGGACTGGCATTTCTTAGCATAGGACTTGCATTTCTGGTTTGGAAGGTATTTAAAGCACATTAATTCCTGGATGTAAGATTTTTCAGACTCTAAGGAGATTTACCAAGTCTAATGTAAGATTTTGCATCCTCTGGTTCTATTTTGTTTGCTAGCTTATTTTTTTTTCATTAGATTCCACATATAAGTGAGATCATATTTGTCTTTCCCTAACTGGATCATTTCACTAAACGTAATTTCCAGGTCTGTCCATGCTGTCTCAAAGGGTAAGAGTTCCTTCTTTTTTACAGCTGCATAGGATTTCATTTTGTATATGTACCACAGCCTTTTGATCTGCTCATCTACTGATGGGCACTTGGGCTCTATCCAGATCTTGGATATTGTAAATAATGTTGCTATGTACAAGGGGTGCATATATTCTTTCTGATTGGTGTTTCCAGATTCTTAGGTTATATTCCCAGAAGTGGGATCAAAAGGCAGAAACTCCATTTTTAATTTGTGGAGTTTTAATAGTGGCTACCCCAGTCTACATTTTTATCAACAGTGTACTAAGTAGGACTCATTTTCTCCACATCTTCACCAGCACTTGTTTGTTGATTTATTGATGCCAGCCATTCTGGCAGGTGTGTGGTGATATCTCATTGTAATCTTAATTTGCATGTCCCTGATGATTAGTGATGAACATTTTTTTTTCATATCTATTGGGCATCTGTATATCCACATGGGAGAATTGTCTATTCATGTCCTTTGACCATTTTTTAATTGAACTGTTTTTCTTCCTGGTGTTAAGTTGTATATGTTCTTTATATATTTTGGAAATTGACCTCTTGTCAGATGTATCATTGGCAAATATGATTCTCGATAGACTTTCTTTTACACTTTTTTTATCCAGCCTTTCCTTTTGTTGGTTTAGAGTGAGTAGTAAACTTAGAATATAGCACTTCACTTATAATTATGTTGCTTGCTCACTGACTCTTTCCCCTCTTAACCAGAACTAACAGAATTAGGCAGAACCGTTAAATCTACCAGTTTCAGGGCATGTGATCATCAGCCCATTTCTTTACTTCCCTTCAAATTCCTTATCTGTAAAGTGAAGATAGGCACAGAAATTCTTTATATTTTTTCTTTTTTGTTTGTTTGCAGGTAAATCTAACTAATAGAAATAAGGAGACTACTACCATACTTATCATTCCATAAGCAGTTAAATAAATACTACCATAATTGTTAAGACTATATTTTTCCTCCAAGTTTTTAAGAAAAACGTTTAACTCTTCTATCAACAGTATTCCTTTTGTTAAAAAATGTTCAAAACATTAACTCCATATCTTATGCCATTTTCTCCATAAGTAAAATATCATGTGATGAAACAGGAGTCAGGGAATCTTTTTTAAAAAGAAAAGAAAAAAAAACTATGCAAGTTATTTTTACTGGTCTAAACCTAGTTAAATGATAAATTTTAAAAGGAAATGAGAAAAGGCTTAATTGGTATTACCAGGAGACAAATCAATGCCGCTGAATATGACAAACTGCAATTTGAAACATCATTTAAGGATTGCTTGTCTTATGTAATTTCATAGATAAATACTTGTCTGAAGAAGTCAAGATGACTGATTTCATCCCAATATACGTATTGATCAATAGCAATATGAAAAACTCGAGTAGATCTAGTAGAACTAAGTACTTTCACTAAAAAAATCAATGCAGGAAAATACCTGAAACCTTTATTGGCTGAAAAAATAAGATAATCAATTATAATTAAAAAAGATAAATGCCACTGTTTGTTACTGAAACAAAACTTTTTTCATTATAGGTGTGAAATGTTTCTCATGATCACAATTTGTCTGAGATCTAGTTTGCTAAATATATTTTTAATCTAGGCTGCTTTAGGATTTCCTGAAGTGATTAGCTCTGCCTCCAATTTCCACCTGACGATGGGCAGAGACTTGCATCTGATTCTGGAGTGCCACCTGTAACAGACCAGAGGGAAAGATCCCCATATTTCTGAGCCATCTCTTCTTTAAAGTTATGAGAAACTACAATGATAGATTTTTCTCTCTTTGCTGATCTATACAGTTTGCCATCAAAATACCCTGATGCAACAAACTATATATATATATATATATATATATATATATATATATATATGAATGACCATTATTTAGAAAATTGAATATATATTTACTATAGAGTATATATTTTCCTTTGAATTGGGGGTCCAAAACTTTGAGAATATACATCAAATAATAAAAAAAAGCTAATCTTATCTAAATTTGTTTCTTTACTTTCACCCTGGAATTATTTTTGTTACTCCAAATGTTTGTACATGTTTTTTGTCCTGACTTTTTAAAATGCTATGTAATTATATATATACTAGGGACCCAGTGCACAAAATTTGTATACTGGGGGAGAGGGATCCGCTCAGCCCAGCCTGCCCCCTCTCACATATTGGGAGCCCTCAGGGGATGTCCTACTGTTGGCTTAGGCCTGTTCTCCATGGGGAGCGGGCCTAAGCCACAGTCTGATCTCCCTTTGTGGGAGGTGATCTGGTTGATCAGGGAAAGGCATCAGCCCCATCACCTCACTGCTGCAGCCACTGCCAGTCATCACAGCCACCAAGGTGTTTTCATCAACCTGGACTCTGGTCCCTTCACCATGAAAAAAATGACAACTTTCTTTAGGCATTTTCAAGATGTGTCTTTCATAGGATATGACATTTCTTTATTTTTCTTTTTTAGCCTCACCTGAGGATGTTTCCATTGATTTTTAGAGAGTGTGGAAGAGAAAGGGAAAGACAGAGAGAAACATCAAAGTGAGAGGAACACTGATTAGTTGCCTCCTGCATGAGCCTTGACCTGGGCCCTAGCTAGGAAGGAGCCTACAACTTAGGTACCCTTAATCAGAATCTAACCTGGACCCTGTGGTTGGCAAACCTAGGCATTATCCACTGAGCCAAACCGCCTAGGGAAAGGATATGACATTTCTTAGCCCTCCAGCAGCAGAATTTTTTTCTCTAGGAGTGTGGTGGAAAAACCCTAGATTACTTTTTGGGTTCTTATACCCAAGTTACTAAGCATATTACCAGTGGCACACAGGGAGCTTAACCAATGAGTGGTCAGAAAATATATTTCCTCTACAGTTCACACCTATCTCCTCTGATCTCCAACTCCATTCCTGCCAAGGCCTAAAGCCTCTGGCCCTGGGCAGAGAACCCCCAGTTAGCTGCAGTTGCTCTGCTCCACCCCTGGCCAAGGCTCCCAGGTTAGGGCCCTAGGCAGGGGACCCCCAGTGTGCACTATCGCCCTACTCCGCCTCAGGCCAAGGCCAACAAAAGCAGGCAGAAAGCTTGGCTTCCTCCATTGCCAGGAAACCTAAGCCCGCTCCTGCTCTCAGTGACCACAGCCATTTTGGTTGGGTTTATTTGCATATCACTCCTTATTGGGTTGCAAGCGTGGCTTGTGGGTGTAGCTTGTGGGTGTAGCAGAGGTAAGTCAATTTGCATATTACTCTTTTCTTAGATAGAATGAATATATATATATATATATATACCAAGCAACTGGAACACTGAGAATGACCAGTCCCTATGACATGCACTGTGGCTGGCCAACAGGCCCAATTGGGGGCAGGCTAGCCAGACCCCAAGCATGCACGAATCCGTACACTGGGCCTCTAATTTTAAATGAAATCAGAATGAAACCTTCAAGGTCATTTCTTCTAGCTCTTATAAACATTTTTGCATGGTTATGCTTTATGATGAAGGCCACCATTTCAAAACAGCATTCCTTATCCTATACCCCTTTTTGATCATCTCTCTACCTTGCATGTAATGATGGTCACTCTCAGAAAACAATGGGTCAGAAATAACAGCTGCTGGAGAGGCTCGCCCTACATCCATCTGCTCCAGGGGGAGGTGCACTCCTGGAGGCCCCACCTGGCCGCCCAGGAGCCTGGGGAAGGGGGAAGAGAGGGACAAAGCAGAGACCTTTAGGCCAGCACCTGATCTCTCCCAGAAATGGAGAAACTCTAGACTCAATGGAGGCTCATCCCACTCAAAGCGCCTGAGGGCCTCTGCCCCTTCTCTCCCCAATTCTCCCAGAAATATTCCTATTCAGATACTTATCACCCTTGGAAAGAAAAAAAAAATTAAGACAAGCTAGTCTTTCAGGAGGAAGCCAGTCACCATGTCATGAAGTTTACACATCAAGTCACCACGACCTCTTGACAAAAAAATAGGATCAACTTACCAACCTATGAATGAGCCTTCTTGGTAGCAGATCCTCCAGCCCCAATCAAGCCTTCGCATGGCTGGTGTTCCAGTCACCGTGTGAGAGAGACACTGAGCTAGAACCACTGAGAAAATCTAACCAAATAAAGATTTATTTATTAGCTTCTACAAAGAAAAAAAAAAAGAAATAACAGCTGCTTTAGAAGGTTATTGCATTCTATGTGTATAGTTTCAAAACTTCCACTCAAAAGAAGAGAATGGGAAGGAATAGGTAGACTCTTGGCAGGAGTAAATGCTGGGATCACAGTTTTAACTTTGTGCCTAAAATATTTTAAAACTTTAGTAGCAGTTCAGTTAGAATATGTATGTTCTTTTTCACTCAGGGAGGACTTGCTTGGGAACTCACTAGGCATGATTATTTGGGAACATTTTAGAAATGTTTGGAAAGTTGAAGAAAATGATGGAGGGTTTATACATTCACTGTTAGGTTTCAAAGTACCTGACTTCTAGATTTCTCTTGTTTAAAAGATGATATTAAGAGAATAGATAGCAAATGCTTCAATCAAGTTTCTTGTGAAATGTTTTTTCCTAACCATCTCTGAACCTAGCCACAGATAAAATTGAAACTGATTCACCTTTGTACTTATCCTTGAGGGGCTGATTTCAAAATGTATACTTACAAACATGTTCTCAGATTATCAGGATAACACTGAAAATTCAGACAAAATGCAATGAGAGCAATGAAGAGTATCCAAAACAACCTTATTTAATTTATGACTGACCCTGAAAAACATGTTATACTATACTTCATGCAACGAGTTCCTTACAACTTCTCTTCCCATTAAAAAATAAAATAAGCTGTAATATCATAAGTCCACACCTGAATGAAATTATTTGTTCTAGTAACATAATTTAGGATTGGAAAGTTCTTCCATTATTTTTTATTCAAAAAAAAAGTCAAAGGACCTAGTTATAAGGGAGGATTTTTATAAGTTGGCCTTACAGAATTCTAAAAACCTTGTGCAATAATATGTGCCTCTAAAATGTTATCAGTAATTCAACTTTTTTATGTAAAAAGTAAATGTTTGTTCATCCACTAAATAAATCTCAAATATTTTTTCATTAGGTTTAATTCTTCTCTTCTTTTAGGGATCAAGAGTATAGTGTGATCAATGTAATGAAACTTTCTCATCTAGATTTTCACATGAAAACACATGTTAACTATCATGCAATTTATTTTGCTGTATAAAGTAATTAATTTCTTCTAATATAACCATTATGAAGACTTAATTTCTCATGAAAAAAACTTATTGGACATTTCAAAGAAAATAAAAGAAAATTTTGCTAGCACACAAAAGACTATAGTTTAAAATAAATTTAAATGAAAAAAAAATGATGGAGTTAACCAATAAAGTAAGGTAGAAGCCCTAGCAAGCATGGCTCAACTGGTGAGGCATTGTCCCATGCACCTAGATCCTGGTCAGGGCACAGGCTCATTTGTGGGCTTTATCCTCAGTACGGGTATACAGAAGGAAACTGATTGATTTTTCTTTTCCATTGATATTTCTCTCTCCCTCTTTCTTCCTGTCTCTTTAAAATCAGTAAAAGCATATTATTAAAACTAATGGTGGGATCTTTGACTTAGCATTATGAATATTTAAAAAAAATTAAATCTAATCATTTTAGCTTGTTGTTTTGTTTGTAATGAATGCTAAACACTATTTCTCAAAGGTAAGTTTTGGTAAACAGAATCCTCTCTCTAACAGTTCCTACAGTCAGAAATTGGCTCTCTTGGATCAAAGGGTACTAGCAATCTGCAAGACTTTGAATTGAAGGACAATGAAATAATTTTATTTTTCTTCAATTTAAGTCATCCTTAGAAAGTATGTTATACCTTATTTGGTGACTATTTTAGGAAGAAAATAAATTTGAAACATTATGTTGACTGTAAGTTTATCGGATAGAAGTTGCTTCAAAATAATTCTGCAGTGTTTCATTTTTTTTGTAAAGTTCAGCTTTCAAGAAAATAGGAACATTTTTGTCATTCTCAAAATACATAGAAATAATTTATATAATTTTGAAAAATTTGTATAGCTTTCTACCTATAATCTTATCTTTCAAGTGAGAACATAGCAAAAATATATTATATTTCCAAGGACATCTATAATGATTATGGCATGGCTTTGACTGAATGATATAGATAACACTCACTTAAGGTTGGCACTAAATAAATGTCCTTTTATCCTTCTATTCTTTCTGAAAATAATTTTTTTTGTCTTTCTAAATAGAAATAAGCTCTTTCCAAAATTTCCACTTTACTTGTAATATGTTAATAAACTTTAATAGTGATGTCATATTATATTCCCATTTCATTATAAAATATATGACATAGCACTGATTTAACACTCTCCCCCGCCACACACACACACACTTTCCCTCTCTCTCCCAGGAGTTGATAAATGTCTTGCCAGTAAAGAAGTTTCCTACTAAGCATTACTTGGTGAGTTTTTGGCAACAATGACTATGAAAGTGGAAAAACATGAATCCTGAGGAAAGGGGTCTTTTTTAGAAAATAGTAAATTTGTAGCCAAGCTTTAGAGATATTTCATTGATGTGTAGAGGTAGAACTCTATCCTTCACCTTAGACATTTTGCTAAATAAAGAAAATTGTCTCCATTTTAAGGATACTCTTAGTCTTTTACATTTCTGTAATAAATACATAAACTACTATTTTAATATATTTTTACTGATTTCAGAGAGGAAAGGATAGGGAGAGAGATATAGAAATATCAATAACAAGAGAGAATCATCAATTGGCCACATCCTGCACACCCCGCACTGAGGATCAAGCACACAATCTAGGCATGTGCCCCAGGTGGAATAGAACAGCAACCTTCTGATTCACAGGTCAATGCTCAAACACAGAGCCATCACAGCTGGGCCACAAACTATTTTTTTATCCATCATTCTACACATAACATACCAGGCCATGGTAGTACCTACTTTAAGAATTAATTAACTTAAGATATATCTATAATAATAAAAGGGTAATATGCTAATTAGTCTGGATGTCCTTCCAGATGACCTTCCAGAAAAAGCCAGGACTGTGAGGGAAGCCCCGGTCCTGGTCAGAGAGAAACCCAGGTCCCAGGTCCCAGAGGGAAGCCAGTGCCGGCAGCTGGGGGAAGGAAGGCCTATTCTTGAATGGATTTCGTGCATCGGGCCTTTAGTTAAGTAGTATCAGAATATCTGTAGGAAAATGTATTTGTCTAAAAATAATATTGAAAACTACTACCAATCATTAAGAAAAATGATCCAGTAGAGTAAAATGTTAAAAGACTGAATAGTCTTTTGAGAAATTATATTGAAAGGAATTCTAGGGGCAATATAGGCAGGTTTAGGGAGTATTAGAGATAAAGAGGGTCCATAGGAGAGGAATGCATAGATGGGGACTTGAGACGCCAGGGTGCTTGTCTTCCTGGTACAGAGGATAGAGAAATGCTCCAGGCAGATGGAAACATTTCTGGCCTGAGCAATTAAAGCAGCCATAAATCGAGAACAGAGATATCTCTGACCTGAGCATCTGGGAGATTACAGGCAACTCCAACCAGCAAGATAGGGGGAGAGAAATAGAGGGGCACCCACCAAGTGGGCTTTGACCTTTGAAACTATTTCTATGTAGCAGAATGGCCAATGAGGAAAGCACAGGGAGTCCTAAATTAAGGAAAGGGCCCAATTAAAAAGGGTCAGGTTTAGACAAAAACTGCAGCATATATAAACCATGAGACATATTTTTCTAGATTGATTTTCTCATAGAGAGAGAAAGCGAAGGCTTTTTCCATTTGGGGATTCCTCCTCAGGGGGACACCCCTGCTTGGATGGAATTTGTATCTACTTCCAATAAATGTCTACATTTTTTTAATTAAAGAAATCTTTTTGTCTGTGAGTTTATTCTTTAAACTTTGTAGGGGCAAGAACCCATGGAAGAAGACCTACACCCCAAACTCCACATTTCAATATCCTAGCAGCCAGTAATCATGAAAAGTGATCCACTCTACAGTCATTTAAGGTACTGCTGCACACAAATCAGAATAACTAAAATCGAAGAGATTACCAATAACAAGTTTTGATTACAATGTACTTCAACTGGAACTGTTATCACTCATACAGTTGTTTATATAGAAAATAATACAATTAATAATATAAGAATAAACTCAGGATTTCACATACTCACAACTGGAACTCCATTTTTGCCCTACCCTATAGTGAGGCAAATAAAAATAAAACAGAATTTTATTTTTTCAGAGTTCTGGAATATCAATATCAAAGTTCCATCAGATTTAGGTTTCCAAGTGAGAGCTCTCTTGCTGGTTTGCATATGGCTCACTTTTTACTGTGTCTTCACTTAGCAGAGGACCTAGAGAGAGAGAAAGAAAGAGAGAGCTACTTCTAAGACCACAATGCTATCAGATTTAGGTCCCATCTTAATGAATTTTTTTAACTTTAATTCTTCCTAAAGATCCTACATCCAGAAATAGTCACACTCAGGGGTTAGGGATTCGACATATGAATGGTGAAGGAGGGACAATTCAGCTCATAGTATTCTATATGTTAATCAACAGAAAATAAAATATGTGCATTGACATTCAAAAGATTAAAATACATCAACAAAAATTAACAAAATGCGGCTACACACAATGTGGATTATTTCACAAATAAAAGCAAGATAGCCCCAAAAATAAAAATATAAAAACAAAAAAAGAATACATGTGGCATCGCCCCATTTTTATAAAAGGAAAAAATATTGAACCTAATGTATGATATTAGAAATCAGGGAAATTATCATCTTAGTAGGATAGGAGGACAGACATTGGAAGGGACCATGATAGGGAGCTACCAGTAATGTTCTATTTCTAAGTTTGGTGGTGGTTAAGAGTTGTGTTCATTTGTGATCATCAAACTACACATATCTGATTCGTGTCCTTGTGTGTATATATCTCTCTATATAAAAGCCTAAATGACCATTATGACTGAATGATAGGAATGACTGAATGACCGATTGACCTGTCACTGTGATGTGCACTGACCACCAGGGGCAAGATGCTCAATGCAGGAGCTTCTAATGGTGGTCAGTGTGTTCCCACAGCCAACCTCCCACAGCCCCTCTCCACTCCTCCAAACCAGCCAACTACCTGCAGCCCCTCACTCCCTACCTGCCAGCCAACCTCCTGAGAGTCCTCCCTTGTCCCCTTGACCAGCCAACCTCTTATGGTCCCTCCCCCTTCCCTATGGCCAGTCAAACTCTCACAACCCCTCCTCCCTGGCTGGCCAACCTTCCATGGTGCCTTCCTAAGGCCAACCAACCTCCTGTGGCCCCTCTCCCTGGCCATTATTGGGGTTGCAGCAGTCCAACCTCCTGTGGTCCCTCCCTTCAGCCTCTCGACTAGCCAACCAACCTTCTGTAGTCCCTCCCCACTGCCAGCCAGAAATCTCCCAGGGTTCCTCCCCCTGGCTGGCTGGACCCTCAATAGGCCTTGATCACCAGCCAGGCCGAGGGACTCCACCCATGCATGAATTCATGCACTGGGTCTCTAGTATTCTTATAAGAGAAAAGTTTCTTTACTTTTTCAAAGGTCTTTAAAGGTTATATAGTTTTGTTTTTCGTGTACTCAAACACATAAAATAGTTTATAGGTAATATCTGTAACTTGAAAATTTAGTAAGCCTTCTCCAAAAATGTATAGTTTTTTATTTCATTCATTTTGTAAAAAAAATAAAATGTTCTGTGTTGGCCTTCAAGATAAATTGTATTAGAAAATAATTTAAAAAATTTAAACTTACTTTTTATAACAAAAGACCCTTATAATTAGACTAGAGGTCCAGTGCACAAAATTCGTGCACTGGGCTGGGTCCTGTCCCTCAGCCCAGATTGCACCTTCTCCAATCTGGGACACCTCGGAGGATATGCGACTGCCAGCTTAGGCCCAACTTCCCAGAGATCGGGCCTAAGCAGGCAGTCGGACATCTCTCTCACAATCTGGGGCTAATGGCTCCTAACCGCTTCTGCCTGCCATCCTGAGCACCCCCTAGCCACTTCCCTGCTGGCCTGATTGACACCTAACTGCCCTCCCCTGCAGGCCTGGTCACCCCAACTGCCTTCCCCTGCTGGCTATCTTGTGACAATGTTGGGGTGGTCATCTTGTGAGGATGTGGGGGTGGCCATCTTGTAACATGAGGGTGTGAGGGAAATTTGCATATTACCTCTTTATTATATAGGATAAATTTAAAATTATTATGCCCATGATTGCTTCATTACTGTGTAGAAAAGATACACAAGTCTTCTGACATGTATGTTAAATGATTTCTGATAATGAACTAAAGCTAAAGTTCATGTAACCATTAACATATATCTTTGACATTGTGCATACTAATATAACCATGAGGTAAATTAAAGCAGTTACCTATTATAAACACTGTAGATTACTTTAAAATATTCTAATTAAAAATACACATTAATCTAGATTCTGTTAATATATGATATTGATAATTTTATATTAGCTGTCTCAATGATAACTTATCAAATTACCCAAATTTTGCTTGGAGGGAAGTGTTACTTTAATATTCTCATTTAACAAAATAACACATACTTTTTCAACATAGACAGTTTTCAAAATAACAGTAAGGACAGTAAAGAAATAATATAAGCATTTTATTCCAAATCACATATCCTTTAAAGCTCATCCTTGGTTCCATATTTTAAGCTAATTCTTTCTTTTCAGGTCCTGTAACATCCCATCCCACCACAACCCCACCCCCACTGTCGCATTCTATTTATATAATTGCTTCATGTGTTTTGTTGAAAATTGAGTGTTATCTTCATTTTTAGAATTACCCATTTCTCTGACAATCACTGTGCCAAAACATCTTTCTGGGCATCTTGAATATCTGTGTTGAATTCTGCATTAGTAAAAGTACACTGCAGACCAATATTCTAAAAAACACAAGGCAAAGCTTCTTAAAGTGAGCTCATGAATTGATAGAGGCAAAAGATTAAAAAAATCATTCAGAGGAAACATTGAACTCCTTACCTTTTCTCATAATTTAGTATGCCAGGCATTCTAAAGTAGAAATTTAATAACACCTTATTATTCTTCATTTATGCAATGGGTATATGATTTGTGACTGCTTAGTTATCTTTGTGGGAAAAAAAAAGACACTGTGATTTTTTTCATAGCATTCTTCTACCTTGAAATATCACATTGTTGTTCTTAACTATTTCTGAATGTAACATATAGTAGTCATCGTTACCCTGAGCGCATACCTTCCAAAACCCCAGTGATGCCTACATCTGGATGCAGTACCAAACTCTACATATACTATGAATAACATACATACCTATGATAAAGTCTATAAATTAGGCACAGTAAAAAATTTAAAACAACTAATAATAAAACAGAATACTACTACTACTAATATATGGTAACAAGTTATGTAAATGTGGTCTCTCAAAATATCTTAGTATACTGTACTCATCTTTTTTCTTCTTCTTAAGATGTGAGATGAGAAATTGCCCACCTGATGAGCAGAAGTGAGGTGAATGAAATGCATCGCGACTTAGTGGTAGGCTATTATTGAACTTCTGACACAAGTCAGAAGGAGAATTATCTGCTTCAGGTGATCCAGGATCATCAAGTCATAATTTTGGCATATCTGAATTGCCAGCATCATTACTCCTATGCTTTGGGAACATTATTAAGTAAAATAAAAGTTACTCAAACAGCATTACTATGATACTGACCAGTGGATCTGATAACCCAGATGGGTATAACATGGCTAATGGCTGAGGAGCATCTACTTTATGGATACCCCAGGTTAGAGGATGATTCATGTCCTGGATGAGGCTGGGCTAGATCAATCAAGATCTCATCATGCTACTCAGATCAGTTCACAATTTAAAACTTATGGATTATTTATTTCTGGAATTGTTCATGTTATATTTTTGGATTGTGGTTGACCTCAGGTAACTAAAATCACAGTGAAGCTGTAGATAAGAGGGGAATACTACTACTGTATCTCAAAAGCAGTGTTAAATCGGTTTTTAAAAAATAATTAACCCTGACTGGGTTGCTAAGTTGGTTGGAGCATCATCCCATTCAACAAAGGTGGCAGGGTTGAGTTCCATTCACAGCACATACCTAGATTGTGGTTTGATCCCAGTTCAGGGCAGTTAGAGGAGGCAATTAGTCAATATTACTCTCTTTTCTCTCTTTCTCCTTCCCTCACTCCCATCTTCATTCTCTAAAATCAATAAAAACATACCCTCAGATGAAGATTTAAAAAATAATATCTGTCAATATCTGTTTTATTTAGTTCATCGTGTAAGCACTAGAAAATCTTACCACCGGTGTGGAATTTGACATTTTTTTTTGGGGGGGGGGGTAATTGAATACAGCATTTTTATTTTTTTAACATAAAGTTTATTTCAAATTCCTAACTCAGGTCCCTATTTTATAATGTGATACATGGAGGATCATTTGTTGTTCAATAGCCCTCAGAATTTTTACTTCCATTTGAATGGTAAGTTGTAATTTTAAAATATCACTAAGGTGCGACATTAGTTCCAGAGTCCTCTACGAAAATAGTATTTTCACATTTGAAGCAGAAATAGAGAACAGTGCATTCCATGCAGATAAACAGGTGAAATGAATAGTGAGGATAGTCACTCCTTACTTGAAGATTTAAACACAGACATGAAAGTCTTTATGGTGAATCTAGGGTTTGTGAATAATCATGTCTCTTTTAAAAAACAGCATCACTTTTTTTCTTACTGGAGAGATGAAAACGTTAGATAAATCATGGATAAGAGAGGAAACACGACTCAATGCTGAATTATTATCAAACCTGAACTCACCATTGTCATCTCCATCTGCACACCCATCACCCATTATTTCCTCTGTCTTTCTTGGCAAATCACCTCCGTTCCTTCTACCCCAGATAATGTGCACCTCCTTCATTCTCACCCAGGCCAGAAAGGAAAGTGAAACTGTTTTTTAGAAACACACCTGATCCCCTCACCATCCATATTCACTTTATCTTTTCCACTGTAATTCTGACATATGTTTTAAATATCTCTTCTCTACAGTTTAATTCATCAGTAGCATCATTAAGATGTCCCTCATCTCTTTATTGGACCATTTAAATGTTTATGATAGCTGGTCTTTATATCATCAGACTTTGTAGGTTTGCTTTTTTTCAGAAAAACCAGAATGCCACTTCTAAAGGCATTTCTTAGTGCATCTTTGTGTATGTTACTGAATTATTTCAATTACTCCAGTGGCATTCTATCATCTAGCACAAAATCTAAACTGCCATCTATAGTGTACATGCTCCTTCTCAATTTTACTAGTATATAACATTCAAAGGCCTAATTCTGTTACTTTACACTTAGTTTTGGCTTCTAGTTGTTATTAACTCAAATTTGAGCCTCTTTGAAGGCACATATTATTTTTTCCCAACTACACATATAAACTTCTACAGCCTGGCTAAATGCCTGAAAAGGAAATGGGATTAATGAATGTGTGTTGGATATATGTTGAATGTGATTATATAAGTTTGTGGTTAAAGCCAAAATCAATACTAGTAGTCATTTGTTTTCTTTACTGAACAGTAAATTGTAAAAACGAAAAAACATGTTTATATGATTGCAACTTGAATCTTTTTCTCAAATGTGAGAAGATGTGGTATTTATCAATCATGCAGAGGATCAAAGGCTATTACATTTGAATGATGAAAAATTATTTGGTCAAACTATAAAATTTCAATGATCAAAATTTGATAAATGAAATTTACTGAATAGCTGGATTCTTGAGAAGCATTACATGATTTTTTCTCTGTTTGCCTTGCATGTGGAATACAATGTCTAATATCTATTAATCTTTAAAAATTTAAATGATGGATAAAATAATAAATTGAATAATAAACAATTTTTTAAATATTGATTATTAAAAACTATAGTGAAGAAAAATATACTTAATGAAAAACAATTTTTTGGCATTAATGCTATTTAAAAATTTTACTGTGCCTGTTTTGATTTTGATTTTCAGTTATTTCAATGGGTAAGACATTTTACTCTTTGTTTAAGACCAGTTTTCTTATATTTATGTTTATCTACTATAGCAAAGCTTGTGGGTGTGTGATAAAACTTAAAATTTTTCTCAGCCATGTTGAATATTTTGAAAGAAAAAGAAGACTGGACTTGTGCTTTAACTAAAGGTGAAGTAAAGGAGAAAATGTGTCTTTTAAGGTGGAATGGACAATTAACATTTAAGTTAATTTAAAAGGCAACCAAATGATCTGCTGGTATCTAAAATAATTCTGATCTCATTTTAGTTTATTATGGAGTAGATTTGGAAAAAAATCAATAGCCAAGTATGGTAAAAGAAAAGTTAATGCATATTTACATAAAATATGTAGTAAATTGCATTGGAGCATTAAAATAGAAGTTGAGAGTGCAAATTAAAACAAATATTTGAGTTCATCTTTTAGGTCTGAGCACTAGGGATTTTGTTTGATTCTTACTATGGTCCATATATTTAAATATAATGAACACTAGGAAATACATTCATTCTTAAGAACTGGCTCAATAGGAAATATTTTACTTAGAGTTTCAGCCAAAAATGTTTCAAACATAAAGTGTTAAATATGCGTGTTTTGTTAGAGACCCAAACTGTTTCTTAGGAAAGTAAAATTATATTTTCTATGAACAATTCTATTGACTTTATCTTCATAACTTAGAAGACTTATTTTCCTTGGGATAAGAAAAAGAAAGAGCTTGCTCAAACATTTTTCTCTTCTAAGATCTAACAGCTCTAATTAGGATAATGACCTCTCTTTATGGAAATTGCAAAGAAAATGGGGACAATGCAACTCCAAAGAAGTATTATTAAAATGTCAGCCTCTAAAAAGCCATATATTTTAAAGCATTCCATTTTCTTGTCTCAGCATTATTTCTTCTTATCCATCTTATTGATGGGAGTGGCTTTTTTGCTACTTATTTATATCTTTATAATAAAATATATATACATGTCTGATATATTATCTTATGGATGTACTATTTTAATTGAAAGTTTTAATAAGAAAGGAGTAGATGATAGATAGGCAACTTGACAAAAAGAACAATGGTGTTATAACAGTATAATATCCTGAAGTTTTAATTAATATTTTTTTCTCAAAATGAGTTTACAATGGAAAACTAAAAATGGAATGTGTAAAGCCAAAAAAACACACAAAAAAACAAACAACAAAAAAACCCAACAACATAAAAAAACCTGCTTTTAAAGAGCCTCATATAGACATGAGTCACAAATGTAAAATTCAAGCAATTAAAATAAAATACTGAGGCAAGAAGTTATTGTAGTTATGTAATACTAGATGCCCAGTGCATGAAATTCATGCATGGGGGGGCCAGGGATGTCCTTTAGCCCAGTCTGCACCTTCTCTACTCTGGGACTCCTCGAGGAATGTTCAACTGCCCGTTTAGGCCTAATCCCAGTATGATCAGGCCTAAACGGGTGGTCAGACATCCTTCTCACAATCCAGGACTGCTGGCTCCAAACTACTCACCTGCCTGCCTCCCTGATTGCCCCTAACCACTTCTGCCTGCCAACCTGATCACCTGCTAGCCACTACCCTGCCAGCCTAATTGATGTCTAACTGCTCCTCTGCCAGCCTTTGCCCCCAACTTTCCTTCTCTGCCAGCCTGGTCACCTGTAACTGCCCTCCCCTGCAGGCTTGATCTGCCCTCCCTTGAAGGCCTGGTCCCTCCCAACTGCCCTCCCCTGCTGGCCTGATCACCCACAACTGCCCTCCTTTGCAGGGCCTGGAACCTCCCAACGGCCCTCCCCTGCTGGCCATCTTGTGGTGACCATTTTGTGGCCACATGGGGGTAGAATCTTTGACCACATGAGGGCAGCCCTCTTGTGTGTTGGAGTGATGGTCAATCTGCAAATTACTCTTTTATTAGATAAGATAGAGCCTGGTGCATGGGTGGGGGCCAGCTGGTTTACCCTGAATAGTGTCCCAGATCAGGGTGGGGGTTCCCTTGGGGTGAGGGGCTGCCTGGGCAAGGGGCCTGTGGAGGTTTGCCAAGTCAGCCACACCCCCCAGCAACCCAAGTGGTGGCCCTGGGATCTAGGATTAATTTATGTCTACAATTGAAACTTTGTAGCCTGGAGCAGAGCCAAGCCTTCTGCTCACTCCATGGTGGCAGCCATTTCTGTTTGAAACTTTGTAGCATTGAGTGAAGACCTAGGCAGGCAATGGCAGGCAGAAAGCTTGGCTTCCTCTTTTGCTGGGGAAACCCAAGCTTCCCTCCTTCTCTCAGTAGTGGCAGGCATCTCAATTAGGATTTATTTTCATAATCTGCTCCTGATTGACTAGTGGGCATGGCTGTGGGCATGGCTTGTGGGCATAGCGAAGGTACTGTCAAATTTGCATATTACTCTTTTATTAGATAGGACAGACCTTAGAGCAGTGGTTCTCAACCTCCCTAATGCCACAACCCTTCAATACCGTTGCTCATGTTGTGGTGACACCCCCATAAATTTTTTTGTTGCTTCTTCATAACTGTAATTTTCTATTGTTATGAATCATAATGTAACTATCTGTGTTTTCTGAGGGTCTAAGCCTCTACAACAGCAGTTCTCAACCTATGGGACGCACAAAAATAATTTTATGGTTGAGGGTCACCACAACATGAGGAACTGTATTAAAGGGTTGCGGCATTAGAAGGGTTGAGAACCACTGCCTTATAGCCTCAGATTTGGAGAAAATTTGATGTAGTTGGGAAACAAAGGATGGTTGACAATTTTGTGAGAAGAAAGAGCTTTCTTTCAGAATAGGGAAGATAAAATGTAGCATTTTCTGAGTGTTTGAATGAAAGACAAGAAAAAAGGTAGAGATTTACATTAGATACAGAAAATAGAGGCAGTGCTACATTTCATATAAGATTGGTTTGAATTAATCCAGTAAAGTTAAGATGCCTGTATAGATGAGACTTCTAGTATATATTGTGTACAAACTTGACTTTATAATTTAATTAATTTTACTCATGAACACACCTTCCTTCATATTAACATAAGATTACCTCAGTATGATAGGGAAATGTTAAAAATAATAATTAACAAAAATATTTATTTGATGAGAAAATATCTCCCATGAGAGAGAAGTTTTGCTGAGCAACAGAAAGGGTTTCATATTTTTAGAAGAAATATTTTGTTATCTTAATGGAGAAAATTATCTTCTCACAACTCATAAAATATACTTATTAGTTATTTAGCTTTAGCTAAATGTGTTAATAAATGAAGGGAATAAATCTAGTTCAAATCTAGTCAACTTCATCTTTATTATATAACAAAGTAAATATAAAATTAGTATCTACTAGAGTGCACAAAATTCTTGCATGGGTGGTCGGGGAGGTCTCCTCAGTCCAGACTGCACCCTCTCCAATCCAGATCCCCTTGGGGGATATGAAACTCTCATAATCTGAGACTGCTGGCTACTAACTGCTCACCTGCCTGCCAGCCCCTAACTGCCACTGCCTACTGGCCTGATCGCCCCTAACTGCCCCCTCCCACTAGCCTACTTGCCCCTTACTGACCCCCCTGCTGGCCTGGTCACCTCCACCCTCCCCCCCTGCCAGCTAATCACCCACAACTGCATCCCTTACTGGCCAGGTCGCCCCACACAGCCTGCTGTTCAGTTGTTTGGTTGTCCCTCACTAAACACCCCCCTCCACCGACCTCGTCACCCCAGGAAGCCTGCTGGTCATTACTGGTTCTGTGACAGTGTCCCGGGAAATTTGCATATTCCTCTATTATTAGTATATATTTGCCTATTTTAGCTAACACCACTTTCTATTCTGCCATTCAACAAATTTAATGAAGTGCCTGCAACTAACATCTTACATGGCATTGTATTATTGATGTTTTAAAAATGTCTTTCCATCCCAGTGAGTTGAAGAGCAAGCTATCTAAATTATCTCTCACATCATAAGTCTGCAATGATTAGTGTGGTACAGGCAGGAAGGATTATAGATTACATGCAATTTTATATAACCACAAAAATGTCTAAGAGCTACTTTATGAAAAAAAGAGTTAATAGTCTGGATCCTCAAGAATTCTTAGATTATGGATATCAGCAAGATGAATCCATTATTCATGTTGTATAGTTATGTTATTTGCTTGTATTCATAAACACCTGAAATGTATCTTGAAAACTAAAAATTTCCTTATAAGACTTTCTTAAATGGCATAAGATAAAGCATATTTTTAATTATTTTAGAAATACCCCTACATAGCACTAGTTTATATAGAAATCTGTGATACTTCTATCAGTAGAACCAGTGATCCATAATAGTATTTATTTAAAAGATAAAAGTTTTTTGAACGGATGCTTTTAACAGTTGTTGAAGAGAATCACAGAATTAATTCAGAGGTTTGTGCCCTGACTGGGAATCAAACTGCCAACTTCCTGTGCTAGGATAATGCTCAACTAATGATCTACTCTGGCTGGGCAAGACAATCGTGAATTAATTATTTTTAAATAGCTTATTTTTTTTCCCTTTTAACAAGAAACAGAAGCACTTATTTAATAACACAAAAGTTAAAATGAGTAGACCCAGAGACAAATGGTGAGGGTGGGATGGTGGGGTGGTGGGATGATTAAAGATCAACCAAAGGACTTGTATGCATTCATATTAGCATACCAATGGACATAAACACTGGGGCTATGGGGGCTTGCACTCAAGGGTGGGGGGGGCAGTCAATGGGGTAAAAGGAGACATTTGTAAAACTTTAGAAAGTAAAAAATAGTTAAAATGGACATGTATTAATAATAGTCATATACTTTACTCAGTTTTACTACTGGAAAATACTGTTATCATTTATATATATTTTCAACTACGTACTCTCTATATACATATATTTGTGCTTTTTGTTGCTATTTGGTTTGTTTTAAAACATGTGGTAAATTACAAATCACACTACTCTTCATTTTAAATGGTTTTTGGAAATAATTTATAAACATTCATATTAAAGGCTTCATTTGAAATAAATATTTACATGTTGAATATTTGGCTATCATGTTATTGTACAGATATAATGGCTGATCTAATAGGTGAATCTGGCCCCATTTGCAAATAATAGTCTTAATTCTGTCATCCAATTTTGATTTTTTTAAGGCATAATTTAAGTATAAAAAACTACTTGTGAATTTTGACAGATGTATATTATTATTTACATTTTGAAATATTCCACAGTACATTCTATTATTATCTTTTCTGTATCTGCATGTGTTTTACTTTAAAGACTGTGAAGGTTAATTGAGTGGTTAATGGTATTCCATTTACTTTTGCTTCTTGGCAAATCACTGAAATCTTAGTGCATAAAATTACTATTTTATTACGCTCATTGATCGTGTGAGCTATAAATTTGAACAGGACAGAGCAGGGATGACATCATTTTGCATGCAGTGTCCCTGAGAACACTCAGTGGTGGGACTGAAAACACCCTGAGGTATCTATACACAATCTTTGGTTGCTGTTAGTTATTCGCTGTGATTCCTCCTGGAGCTAGGGCAAAAAAAAACTATATGTGATCTCTTTATATGACTTACAGATCTCATAGCATGATGGTTGCAGAAAATTCAAACTTATTTTACCCCCACTTCTTCTAGTGTTGGTTAAACTGTTAAATGGAATCATTGCTTTCCAATAGTTTTTTTACTATCTTTTTCTAATTGTTTTTTAGCTGGCTGAAAGAGTGCTCTAGGAGTTGTGGGGTTGTTTTGTTGTTTGTTTGTTTGTTTGTTTGTTTTTCAAGAAAGGCTTGGCTGAACGAAGTCCCATTGATCTCTCAATTCTATATTTGAGCCAAAGGTTAGATGGGTATATGAAGTTTCTGCATAGTGTTCTTTTTTCATGAGTATTCAGTAGTCATCGTTCCACTGATGTCAAGTATTGAATATTTCTATGAGAAAGTTAGACACTAGGTTTTTAGCTGATATGACCTTTTGCTTAAACCCCTGAAAGATGCTTTTTAATTACCTTTTTATATGTGGGTATTAATAATTCTTTCCCCCTACAATATGGTTCCCATTTGAAACTGTGAATCCAAGTATTTGTTAGTCTCTGGAAAAGTTTTCTCAAATTACATTTAGTTTTATAAGGTTGGAATTTTTTTTTACAAAGATAAAAGTATGAATTTTGGATCTCATTTGTCTTCTAAATTTTTCCTAATTTTTAAATTTGTATTTTATTTATTTCACTTTTTACATAATCCTGACCTCAATGCCTATTAATGCTTTTTAGCACTAGCTATCTTCTTTGTATAGCACCAATGTGGACTTTATTTCTAAATGAATTTATTCTTTAATGTGCTATTTTTTTATTTCCTTTTATCATATTTCTATATAGTCCCCATATTCCTGAATCTCTGCTTTGACATTAAGGTGGTGCTTTCCCTTGATTTCTATGTAAAAGTCTATGTATGTCCAATGGTACTACTTTTACTTGGGAGCTTTCTTTATCTGTCCCTTCCTTTTCTCCCTCCTTCTTTCCTTCTTCCCCCCTTCCTTACAATTTTATTTTATCTGGAATTCTTGTACTGTTTCTTTTAAAAATATTATGTATATTTGAATGAGTGATTTCTACCTATAGCTGCGATTTACAGGAAGTGCCTGTTGGGTAGGCTTGAGTCAATTTCCATCCTTCAGAAAATCTCTTATCACAGAAAGCTTCATGGATATTTTTTGTTTGCGCTTTTACTTTAATAGATTTCTGATGAAAAATACTCCTTAAAAAGCCACATTTCTCTTTACTCTGGATCATTAAAGAATGGTTCCCTGGAAATATGAATGCTTCTGTGATTATTAATGCAGTCATTTTTCCCTGCTTCTCCTTTATAACAACCAGGATCTAGAATCATTCCCAACACAAATTCAAATGCATTGTCTTCGTTTTCTGAAATGGTAGATTCTCTACTTGGAGAACTATGTGTACCTTCTTTGTCTGAGGTCTGAGGTCATGAGCAAGCTCTCAGTTCCTGCCTGCTTCTCTGTTTATGAAGGTGGCCCTTCCTCATGTGTTGTCATTCAGGCATATTTTACCTTTATAAAGGTTATTCCTTTAATTTTATGTTCTTCTTTTTCAATTATTTATTTAAAAGATTAATAAACTGTTTGTTACAAACCTAGTAACTTTATATCACCACCTCTTAACATTTTATTTTGGACTAATAGCCAAATGCTTATAATTTATTTTTTACAAATTTAGCCATTTTCATCTTTTCAACATCACTTCCAATGCCACGTCTTTCCTGACTCTCCTTCCTGGACCTTTCATTACAGATAGAATTAATGACTACATTTTCATCATCCCAACATCATATAACCACCATTAATGTTTTAAAATATTCCCTTCCAGATATTTTTGCCCTGTAATAATTTGGAAGAGTATAGTAGTTGAGAGTATGGAGAAACTTTGGAGTCAAGAGAAATGTTTTTTCTGAAAATAACTATCTATTTAAATTTCATTGTTCACAGCTACAAAATGGGCTGAAATATATAACTACAGTATAAAGCAGTTAGAACAATGTCCACATAATAAAAAACACTCTAAAATCCTCATGCCAGACCACAGTCAAGATTTTATAACTACGATAAGTAATTTAATCATTTCTTCTTTATAAAAATTTTTTTTTAGGTTTTTGTTTTTCGGGTTTTTGGTTTTGCTTTGTTTGATTGTCAGTTCACATATCTTTGCAAGATTTGTGACTTTTCCTGATTCCGGGAACTCGATCAACCTTGGACCATTCTTTATGTCTTTAAAATTATGACTTAGATATCTGAATTTTAGCACTCCTAGACAGTTTAATGTCCAAGGTGTATAGTCTCTTCCAAAGAGTTGTTATTGATATTTGTTCTAAGGAAAAAAAAACACACACACATTTCTACTGTTTCTTTCACTGGTTTCAACTCTGAGTTCCAAGATTATGTATTGGAACATTATTGTTTTTTCGTTGGGTGTGTGTGGATCTCTGGAAGTTCTATTTTCCTAGGTGCTAAAAATTGTATTCAAAACATTTAAATTGAGGATTTGCTGTTTTGCAGTGGGAAGATGCTAGATAATCTAGTCAACCATGATCCTGAAAACACATGCTCTTCTCCCTTGGATACATGATGAAATTCCACTCTTTTACCAACAACTCATACTGTATTCTATTCAAGCTGCTATAAAAAAAATTCATAACTTGCTAGCTTATAAACAACTGGAACTTTTCATAATTCTGGAGGCTAGAAGTATGGAATCTTGGTGCCAGTAGTTTGTCAAATCCAGTATCTGTCGATCATTTTGTCTTTACTATTTATTCTAGTAATTGATTCATTGTAAATGTTCAATAAGCACTTTATTGATAAAACAAACAACTAATGGTTATATGATATAAATCTAAAGCACCTTACCTTATAAAATAATAAAATTAAAGTTTGAGATTAACATATGATTTGTGTCACTCATCATTAAAATATATCTGACTTTTAAAGACAAGAGACTGAATCTTATGGTAACTCTCCATTGATCACATCAGAAGGTATAAGGTGAAGTCCTGAAAGGATATATGAGACCAAACTAGTAAATTTTTATGGAATTATTGAGAAAGGAAACCCAATCTCCAAGGAGCATGTGTTCGCATGTATGTGAATCAGATTGGCAGTTGGTAAGAAAGACTTTTCAGGATATCAGAAGTGGCAGAGGAATGCAGCAGGGAGAGTAGAAGAGAAAAGGGGGAAGTAATGAATGTTGTCAACATGATGGGGTGAACAGAAAGAGGATAATGCAAATGGCAGTATATAAAGTCAGATGTCTCAAATATTCTTATAATAAAAATAATGTTTCATGTAGGTGATAAATGACATCTCACAGATTAAATATTGAGGTGATGAACAGGAAGACTGCCAGTGACAGCAAAAAGTGAAAAACATTAAATATGTTGTAGGAAAATGAGTTTTCCCAAATGTAAGCTCTTTCTAAGTCTTTTAATCCTTCTACTGTTTTGAACTTATGGTTAAAGTTATGTTCAATTTAGATTCTCAACTCAATTACTTCAAAGTTCTTTTGTGAGAAACTGCAAGACCTAGCTCAATGAAAAAAATAAATAAAAGATTAATTGTTCAGTATTATTGCCCAAATATATCTCACATACATACAAATCTATATTGTTTCTTTATCCAAGAAGAAATTTAATTTTAGCTAAGAAATGAAGGATAGAAGTCAGAGAGAGTTCATAATATTTTTTAAAGAAAGGTTCATTTTGCTTCTCAAATCAACAATAAAATCAGGATTAGACTTTATGCCCTGCTTCTCATAAATGTGTACTGATGGTTGACTTTTGCTATAGTAAAAACATTTTCTTTGATAGTGCAATAAAAATAGATGTACTCAAAGACTTGAGCAAGCAGTATTTTTAAGTAGAGAAAATATATTTTTTATTTTTATTTTATTTTTTTAAAATATATTTTATTGATTTTTTACAGAGCAGAACAGAGAGGCATAGAAAGTCAGAAACATCGATGAGAGAGAGACATCGATCAGCTACTTCTTGCACGCCCCCCACCAGGAATGTGCCCACAGCCAAGGTACATGCCCTTGCGGGAATCGAACCCGGGACCCTTCAGTCCGCAGTCCGAGGCTCTATCCACTGAGCCAAACCGGTCTCGGCAGAAAATATATTTTTTAAAATACTAACATTAAGATTTTTAAAAATCTGCTATTTTTTAAATATCTGCCAGAAATTTTATTTAAATAACACAATATGCGTCATGTCTGAGCTGTAATATAACCTGTGTGGGAGAAAAGATTAAATGTGAGATTTTAAAATATCCTCTTTAAAAACCCCCACTAATATGCATCTTTAAATTAGAGTCGGGTGGATAGCCTACCATCTGCTATCTGCTGCTAATGTCCACAGTTATTAAAACTATCCTAACCAATCTGGCATTATTATTAAATTTAATTTTAGAACGAAAAGTCATATTATATCTCATTTTATGTCCTTCTCTCCCCTTAAAAGATATTTGTGTAAAACAAAATCCAATCTTAATTTAGGCTTATTATAACATGTATTCAAGGTATTATTTGTGGATCATCATAAAGATAGCTATCATAAGACACTGAGTAATGGATAAATAAACAAAATTAGGTACCTACCTGAGAAGACCTTGCTGTTCACTGAATATGTGATTCAAATGTGTATTGATCAATTCTATCTACAAGTCAAAACAGATAATAGATGAACTTGAGTGCTTAAAAAGTCAGATACTTTTCATTTGTACAGTCACCAATTATCATTTGACATCTTTGTTCCTTTGAAGAACAAAGTGAGCATACTTGCTAAAGCAACATTTTCACACACACCTGCTAGTCTATTGGTTCATTGCTAGTTTTTTGTCCATCCAGCCTCTGCTTTTTTCTTAAAACAAAGCCTTAAAATAAGAATGTTGTGATAATTAAATGGGAATTTCACCACCTTATTTAATTGCTTATTAAAGACCTACTTTAAGTTAGTCAAAATTTTTGAATATATGGCAGCAATATGGATATTAGTGACAGTGAATATAAGCAGGGATTTCATATTACTTTCTGAAATAATTAGTTTTTTGCACATAAAGTAGATATCATACAAGGAAAATATGTGAGAGCTATTATATTAATCTATAAGCATATAAATAAAAACTAACTAGATACTTAACTGCTATTGTTCTTTTCTTTTAGCACAATTTAGTAATTACTGCATTCACTCTATGTTTATTTCTTTAAAAAGTATGTTTGTAAAATAATGAACCTTCTGCTCCCTGTTGAACATACAGATTTCACAGAAGCTGAGAAAATAATAATCATTAATAATTTCAATGAGCACAGGCATATATATATATATATGAAATTTGTGCATGGGGGTGTGTGTCCCTCAGCCCAGCCTGCATCCTCTCCAATCTGGGACCCCTTGAGGGCAGTCAGACATCCCTCTCACAATCCAGGACTGATGGCTTCCAACTGCTCACCTGCCTTACTGATTGCCTCTAACCACTTGTGCCTGCCAGCCTGATTATCCTCTAACCACTCCCCTGCCAGCCTGATTGATGCCTAACTGCTCCCCTGCCAGCCTGTTTGCCCCTAAATAACCTCCCATGTAGGTCTGGTCACCTCTTACTGCCCTCCCCAGCAGGCCTGGGTCTTCCCCAACTGCCCTTCCCTGCAGGCTTGGTCATGCCCAACTTCCCTCTCCTGCAGACTTAGTGTTTCCCAACTGCCCTCCCCTGCTGGCCATCTTGTGGTTGCCATCTTGTGTCCACATGGGGGGCAGCCATTTGTGTATTGGAGTGATGGTCAACTTGCATATTACTCTTTTGTTAGATGGGATAGAGGCCTGGCACACAGGTGGGAGTTGAGGCCGCTGGTTTGCCCTGAAGGGTGTCCCAGATCAGGGTGGGGGTACCCTTGGGGCATGTGGCAGCCCCAGCAAGGGGCCTGTGGCGCTTTGCAGGCTGGCCATGCCCCTGGGCAACCCAAGTGGAGGCCTGGTATCTAGGATTTATTTATCTTCTATAATTAAAACTTTGTAGCTTTGAGTGAAGTCAAGGCTCCTGCTTGCTCTGTGGCCACAGCCATTTTGGTTAGAATTTATCTTCTATAATTGAAACTTTGCAGCCTTGAGTGGAGGCCTGGGCTGGCCAGGGTGTATGGAAAGCTTGGCTTCCTCCATTGCCAGGGAAACCCAAGCCTCCTGCCTTCTCAGTGGCCACAGCCATCTTGGTTGGGTTAATTTGCATACTCACTCCTGATTGGCTGGCAGGTGTAGTGGAGTGGTGCTTAATTTGCATATTACTCTTTTATTAGATAGGAGATATGTATTATTTTTTAAAATATCCAGTCATTTTTAAAAGTAGATAGATAGCTATAGGGAAAAGAGTTCTAATTTCTGCCTTCTGATCACTACATAAGGCTGTGAATATGGACAAAATACAACCACATATTCTTTGTGTGACAATTATGCATTTTTTGGTAATTAATTTTAGAAGCACCTGATTTTATTTTGGGGAACTCTTCTCCTGTTGTATTAAATCTTTGTGAGATTTCAAATCAACCATTTTATTTCCTCCAAAGTTCAGGAAACCTCAAAATGCCCAATTTGCAGGTATGTTCTTAGAGTTTTAATCTTGACTGGTTGCCTTTGACTGACTGTAAGCAATGTCTCAATTGATCCAGAATTCTATGCAAATATTTGCTTTTTTAGTGTATTTTTAAATAGAAAAGGTGGAGAAATAGTAATTACAATGCCTTTTCTTTTTTTGTACATTACTACTTTTTTGCCTTTCAGGTAGATTCTGAATGCAGTCATGTACCATGCATCTGACTATGATCTCATAAGATTATCATGGAGTTGAAAGGTTTCTGCCACCTGGTGATTGAACAATGTATTATACATTTGCGGTGAGTCTGGTGTAAACAAACCTATTGTGGCATTAGTCACATGAAAGTATAACACATACAATTATGTTCAGCACAGGATATTTAATAACAATTATGTTATTGGTGGTTGTATTTAGTATGCTATACTTTTTACCATTATTTTAGAGTGTACTCTTTCTTTTTTATTGTTTAATGTATACAAATAGTAGTATATATGTTTCCTTTTCTCTTTCCCCTTACCAACTCCCTCCAGCCTCCCTTACCCCCAGCACATGCCCTCACCTGCCTCCCCCACAGTGTCTTGTATCCCCTGGTCATGCTTTTATGCATGCATACAAGTTCTTCAGTTGGTCTCTTGCAGCACCCCCACAACCTGCCCTGCCTGACCGCTATAGTTTGACAGTCTGTTCCATGCTTCTTTGCCTCTGTATCTATTTTTATTTCCCCCATTTCTTTTCTTTAAAAAATCTTGCCTCTGCAGACTAGAAATAAACATATGAGAACAAGAAATCTTTGAGTCCCAATTTCAATGACCAACAGTTTTGAGTCCCAGTTTCAATGTCAAACTGTTCCTTATGTGTACATGTCAGCAATGATATCTGAATGGTGGACAAATGTTGGCAATGCAGGTCTGAACCTCTCTTGTTTGGTCCTGGGTAACCTGCAGAGACGCACAGCTGCTGGATGACAAGGCGTCATCAGCATTTTCATCTCTGGACTGTTTCTCCTCTTGTCTTCATGGTTGGAGCAGACCTATCAACTCCTCTCTGTTGCAGGAATCCATATGGTCTTGGAGTTGTTTTCTGAAAATTTACAAACATATTCTTAACCAAAAGTTAATAAAGGAAACTTTTCTATAAATTTGACTTGGGATCCTTTTTATTTTTTCCCAGTCGATTTTCCTTTGGCTTATTTTGACACCATGTGTGTTTTACATGGGCGTCTTGGTGTTAGTCTTACAAATGAAAATTAATTTTCTAAACTAAAAATTTTCTAGGTGTAATTTACTTACAGGGTTTTTTTCCTTACATGATATTACCCTACTATCCTCCTCTTTTTTTTAATGGACACTTTTGGAAATTTTATAATGCAGTCTTGATAACTTTAAGTTTTAATTTTTTGCACACTAATATGCTTTAGGTTCATTGCATGTTAAGCAATTTTACTATTAGAGGAACTACCAATAGAAATTTTAGTTAATACTTTAGGAACAGCTTATTGGCCAGTACAATAAAATTTTCTTGAATACTCACTTATTTCAGTTAGTAAATTTAAATTAACCTGAAATTTTGATTGCTATTTTACTGTCAAATTTAATACTCTAACAACCATCTATAGTGTATTCTTTCTACTTATAAGAAAAGGATGCTGTAAAACACTACGCTGTGTTATGCTGGAAGCAGCCTCTTACATGTCATGTTTAATGCATTTCTTGATTGCATCATTTTCTCTTGTGTTTGATTTGTTTGTTGTTTTGTACAGTAACATGCTGTACAGGCTTATAGCCAAGTAGCAATAAACTATAGCATATAGCCCAGGTGTATGGTAGGCCATACCATCCAGGTTTGAGTAGTTCACTCTATTTGTTCACACAAGGGTGAAATTGCCTAGCGATGCATTTCTCAGAATGTATCCCATCATTAAGCAGCTCATGACTGCATATTATGCTCCTAATTAGACAGCTTTGAATCTGTAATCTTGATGTATTTCTGAGCAAATGGAAGCAAGGAAGAAGAGATTTTAACTTTACTTCAACATTTATAATTTTTCATTTATTAATGGCTTTGGATTGAGTTATTCAATAAAGGACAGAGTGAAAATTCCTTACTTTATGAAAAAAATCTTCCTTACTGATTTTTGCAAATGGGATAAAAGAGCCACTAGAAGAAATTAGGCTTTTCATTCTAATCATTCTTGTTAAGAGATTGTAAATAACAACAACAAAATAACATTTTTTTACAGTTGTATTATCCAAGAGCAGAGCAAGAAATAGTTGAATTGATCATTTGCTTACTACATTTTTATGAGAGACACAATGATACAGATTTTGGTTTTACTCAATCTAAATAGATATGTTAAGTACTTTTTCTTTTATCCATATTTTTTAATAACAAAGTAACATGAAGACTTGGGCATTAAGTCATTTTATACTTAATCCAAAATTAATGTAGAGTAGCAATTAATATTTCCTTTTTTTGTTTGATATTATTCAGTTTTTCCAAAATAGGCAATTGGTAAACATTCATGTCTGATCCAGTTTCAGTCCTCAACAACCTGGATTTCAGTGCTCTTCATTTTATGCATCATTGATCATGTAAATCTAGATAAAGTTTTTATATAAAATTGTTAGTGTGATAGCAAGCCTTCTAGGAATGAGCTGCAGATATTATAAAACTTTATACAATTAAAAGTATTTGAGAAACTGTGCCCTTTCCAGTGTAATGTATGTCATTCATAATGAAGAAATTTAGAGTAAAAAACTATGTGAAATATTTCCCAATCATAGTGTAGAAGTAAAATGGAAAAATTCTCTACAAAAATTCAAACTATACTTTGTTATACAATTAATAAAATATAATTATACCCTTCTAACACTTAATAACAGTATTTTCTGATAGTAGAATTTTCTGTAACATTACTTATAAATAATGAATAACATGATAGCACCAGGCCTGTACCAGGTTTGGTGTCATATGTCTCATACAAAGTTGTGCCAATCTTTTACCCATAACTAGTTCCCTATAGAACCTGAAGTATCAACAAATCAGAGCAGATTTTTTTTCTTTTTTTTAAGTGACTGAAAGTTCTGAGAAGGCAATCTAGACAAATCCTCCAAAGCATTTCCAATTACTTGATATGTCACTGATAAATTTTTACTTCACTCTTGGAATTAGTAACATACACAGTTTGAACCAGCAAATATCCCACTACTCACTCTTAGTGTGTCAGCAATTTATGTTACTACTTGATGAATTGGAGAATAAACAATTAATCACAGAATTCCTTCTAACCTTTGATGAATATGTTTGTATACTTGATGTCATTGATTAATATTTATTCCACTTCTGTAAATAGTGAAGCATGAAAGTTTAACTGTAAACATATGCTTCTTCCACTCTTACTGCATTAAAATGGAATTGCCACATTGCTGAGAGATAATGGACTACATCCCTTTAGGAGCTCAGTTACTCCCTGTTAGTTTGTTTCTTGGAAAGAATCATTAGTCCAAGTAACTATTGTTTTTGTTTAGGGAACTGCGGTAGCGAGACATTGAGGGGCTATTACTCATCATACAAGCTCTTTAGGACCTTACGGCTGGCTTTTTTAAAAAATCATATTGCACCCTAGCGGATTTGGCTCAGTGGATAGAGCATTGGCCTTCAGACTGAAGGGTCCCGGGTTCGATTCTGATTAAATGCATAAGCTCTGGTAGCTGGCTGGATCCCTAGTAGAGGGTATATAGGAGGCAGCCAATCAATGATTTTCTCTCATCATTGATGTTTCTATCTCTCTCCCTCTCTCCCTTCCTCTCTGAATTAAAAAAAAAAAAATTTTAATCTTTTAGCATTTCTAATGTCTATGTCAGCTCTTGGTATAGATGTTTACTGAATCAGGAAGTTAACTATTCATAGGATTGAAGATAATTTGAATTGCTATCAGTTAATTCATTTGTTCATTTATTCTTTGTTTAAAAAATGGTCTATACACTTGTCTAAAATGCCTCTTTCCATTTAGCTCTCAAATCTCTCTAATCTTGTATATATGCCTATCTCTCTTTTAGCATTATTATTCCAATTATAATATAATGTTTTCAATCTTTTCTGTGATGTTTGATACTCTGACAGCTCTATTCTTGAAATGATTTTCTCTATATATGGTACTAATTGTGTGGTTAGCCAGATAGGCATAATTTTTCATGCTCTGTGACTTATTGTATAGTTACTTCTTTCTTCTTTTCCACCATTTAAATTGTTATTCACTGAGGGTAACTTAGCTCAAATTAAAAAGGTTTTCCTTAACATCTCTGTCAGAATAATACTTCTTCATTTTATTTCTCTTGAAAAAAATTTCACAACACAATGTTAGACTTTCTCATTACAGTTTCTGTATATACATATTTCCTTAACTGTATTATAAATAGGTTATTTAAAAGTAGTGAGTACATTCTATTTATTTTTATACCCACAGAAACTAGATTAGTACCTACCACATACAGAAAAAATATGTATTGAAAGATTGAAGTAAGGACTGAAGCCAAGATAAGACCGAATTAAAAACATAGTTAATATATCAATTGTTTCTTTGAGTTAAAATCTTTAGTAAGAAGAATAAAGGATGTACTGAGAGCACATATATATTTATCAACTAAAAACAAGAATAGATTTTGTCAAATTTATGATTTATGAAATTAACATAATTAACCTTTTGAAGGAGACTATATACAATAGCTACCTATGATAACCAACATGAGAATAATCTGTAACAAAGTGAACATATGCATACATGTATTTGTAAGTATCTGGATACTTACCAGAGCTTCATTTTCCACAAAAACTGGCAAATCTGATAAAGTACCACCTAGATGGCTTTTAAGAGATTTATTTTGTCAATGGAATAAATAAAAGTAATAATAGCAATTGGTACTTTAAAAATATTACTGACAAATAAAAAAGTAGTCAGTACCAGAAGACAATGAACAAATTGCCCTTGTATTAGCTATTGAATGAAATTCTTGGTATCAGATAGTCTAAGGAAATAATTGAGATGGTAATTTAAAACAAAATATTTTTAGAAAAAAAGAGGAATATTCCACCAAGTCAATAAAATAGTTATGGTGATCCAAGGTTGTAAGAAATCAAATCTTCACAATGTATAACAACCAAACCTTAAAAAAAAAAAGGAAGAAAAATCTTTTTTCCTTTTAAAAAAAGGAAAGAAAGAAAATAATCAGTATCAAATTTCTAAACACTCGGAGATCTTCTTGGATTTAAAAGAATATGCAAAGTAAGACCCAGCTTCAATCTCTAGCTATTTAGAAAACAAACTATCTACAATACTTTTATTTCTGAATGTCTGAAAGTTGAATTTTTGTTGCTGTGTCCTGGGGTTTCATAGCCTAGATGTCAGCCATGTGAGTCAGAATATGTTGAAGGAAGTGAACAATCCTATCTGTAGTAATTTTTATAGTTCCTTGTTATGCTTTATGTTCAGAGGAAGATTTGTCAATTTTTTATATCATAACACAATACAACTCTTTTTGAAAAGCAGTATAAGGAGTTTGGTATATTTACTGTGGGGGAAAGATGATTAATGGGAATAATTATAAATACAAAATTTTTTTAAGGCTCTTAATTTCTAAAAATTAAATTTATTCAATGTTGCCTCAGATGATAAAGGACAAAGAAGAGGCTGGCTTAAAAAAGTAAAACAAACAAACAAAAAACACACAACACTTTTCAATAGTTTGTATCAACCAAGACAGATTTTTTCTTGAAAAGTACATGTTCCTTCACTAGAAATAGACACAAAATATTAGGTGGTCACTATGTTCGGAATCTGTGGAAGAATATTGAGGTATATGGGCTCTTTCTAGTTAAGCCTAAAAATTTTTAATAAGTTATTTGCTTTATCTACATTTTTAAAATATATTTTATTGATTTTTTTACAGAGAGGAAGGGAGAGAGATAGAAGGTCAGAAACATGGATGAGAGAGAAACATCCATCAGCTGCCTCCTGGGATGTTCTGGCAACCAAGGCACATGCCCCTGACCAGAATCGAACCTGGGACCCTTCAGTCCGCAGGCTGACGCTCTATCCACTGAGCCAAACCAGTCTCGGCTATCTAAAATTTTTTTTGCAATTTTTTTTCTCCTGGTAGAATTCAATTACAGAGAAAAAATGAGGCTAATTGAGATTTGGTAGTATTACAATCCTGGTTTTCTACTCAGAAGGGATTGGAATGCTCTTTCTCTGCATGGATCTTTTCAATAACACTAACAGACTGCTTTGACATTAGAAAAAAGCAATAGATTTCCTCTTTCTTGATAACCTAGAATTTATTGTCAATTGGAAATGTAAAGATAGTACATATTTTCATACTCAGTATGTAAAGTGTATCTGACATTTTGTATAACTATTTAGAAATATGAAATCAGGACTATAACAATGACATGCCTGTCCTCAGAAAGCCAGGGCCATAAATAGTGTTGTGCCATGATCTTTCCTTCTTCCCCCTTTCTCTTTCTTGTCACCCATTTCTCTTCTAATATTTCTTAAGTTGACTTTTCCAGAACTATATAGTCATAAGAATAAAAGTAATAACATATGCTTCAAAAAGAAAAAGAAAAAAACTTATTTTAATAATGCAAATATGAAAATCATAATTTTAGTGATTTATAGTAAAGCTCTATGTTGGAGATAAGTAAAATTATATAAATCTACTTGAAGCAGTAATTTTTAAAATATCCATATTGTACACTCACATTTCTCTAGCAAATATGTAGTAGAGTGTTTAGTAATTATTTGGAGTTTAAAATAGTGGATCAAGACCCCAAGCAAACCTTGGGTAAAATACAAATATTGAACATTTCTATAATTATTGAATGGGTCTTTAAAATACTAGTTTTTTTAAGGATAACATCACACCTTTTCTGTTTTTTTTTCTTTATATTCATTTGCTTCATAGCCACACTATCTTTTTTTATAATATATTTTTATTGATTCCAGAGAGGAAGGGAGAGGGAGAGAGAGATTAGAAACATCAATGATGAGAGAGAAACATTGATCAGTTGCCTCCTGCACACCCCATACTGGGGATGGAGCCCACAAACCAGTCACATGCTCTGACCCGGAATCAAACTGTGACCTCCTGGTTCATAGGTCGACACGCAACCACTGAGCCACACTGACCCGGCATCACACTATCTTTTAATATCATTGAGTATTTTTTCATTAACTTTTCAATGGTCCATATTTGCCTCTCTTACTGTATCAATTATGTAACTTTAAGGATGTTTAATCTTTATTTTTGTGGTATGCTTAATTTTTAAATAATATTTCTGACATTAATTCCTTCCTTTGCAAATGAAAATTATTATTTACTTTTAGATAATGTTAATGTAACATATACTAGATACTTCTCATTCTTGGTGCTGTTTCAGAATCATCTTTATTGAGTAAAATACATGTTCATGGACCTTTTCCTCAAAATCCAATTTGCCTTTGTCCTCCCCCCCATTGTTTTTTACTAGATTAAAAAAATTTTACTGAAGATAATCACATATTCTATTTCAGTCACTTTGGCCTCCTACCTTTTCTAATATCTGCTGGGCAAACCCTTGCTTGGAAGCTTTGGACTCTTCCTCAAGGTATCTGCAAGACTTTCTTCAAATATTACCTTTTCCATGAGGTCTATCTGGTAAACTATTTAAATTAAAACAACTCTTATTCCCTTTGATTGGATTTTTTTTCATAGTATGCTTTTACTTTATATAATATTTTAAAATGTATTTATTTATTATTTTCTCTATCAATTTATCTCCCTAGAATATATATTCTACAAACATTATTATTATTTTTTTTGTTCTCTGCTATTTCTCAAGTGCTTGATATAGTGCCTGGCACATAGTAATTGCTCAATAAATGAATGCATTTATTGAATAAAATCTCTAATGTTGGAAGCCAAGAAACTTTGCTACTGAAAACTTCACATGCAATTAATTATGTTAATTTGTGAGAATTGCAAACCCTTGGCCTAGAGAGTAAGTAGCATATGGATACTAACATTAACACCCTTTTAACAGACAATAAAAAATAGTTCTAACCAGAAGACTTTTTGAACCTTCTTATTATATTAGTTAAACTAAATCTTTTGTCTTGGGGTAAGAAGGATTCATTATTTAATAGACACAAAGCTGTCTAATCTGACACTATTTTATAAATAGAATAGATTACAGTTCAGTTTTTCTTAAAGGTATTAGAACCTGTGTTTTTTTTTTTTAATCTTAGGCCATGTGATTTCAGCAAGTTACAAATAAGAGATATGATAGGTTACTCGCTGTTTACACAGTTATTTCTCTTATTTTATTGGCATTTAACATTTTACCGAGAACTATAACTAGAGCTTTATTTTTTCCACATATTATAATTCTTAGATTATCAGTGCCATATATAAAAATAGAGTTAGTTTCCTCCTAAATATTTTTTCACGTGATACTACTTGGGCTAATAAGATCAGTTAGACCTGGACTAATGAGATGGGCAATTAAACAAGCAAAATTAATATAATGTGTGAAACTGTGAATGCTTACATTAACCTTTGTGATAGCAAAACGGCCAGAGTGTATTTACAAGTCATACTGTAGATTCACTAACTCCTATAGAAATTGCTGTAGGTCATGAAAACAAATTTTATAATAGAGAGTGATGGGGTTCAGAATAGGTCTTCCTGAAATGTGCTACACTGGAATGCAAATTTTGAGTTAAGGCAATTATTTGAATGTGGGCCCTTGTCAATAATAAGAATTTTCAGCAGAAATACTCTTTATAATCTGTTGAGAGGGCAAGTTTCTACTTATTGAACACCTGTTCTTCTTATTCTCCTGTGAATGACTTTTCTTCCCTCTGAAGCCCAAAGGCCCCCTAACTCATCCTTATCTCAGAAAACAACATATAAAAAAATTCTATCTTTCTATCTTGACCTCTCATGTATGTGGTATTCCTGATTTTCACATGTATATGGGGTTCCCATATGCATGGATGTAATTAAATTTGGTTATTTTATCTTGCTAATCTATATTATGTCGTTGTTAGACCAACCAGAAGAATATAAAATAGTAGAGGAAAATAGCTTCCTTGCCCCAAATCTTCTATAATAATAAAAGTATAATATGCTAATTAGACTAGGAGACCTTCCAGGAGACCTTCTGAACATTCTTCTGGACAAAGCCATGTGGCAGGGCTGAGGTAGAGGCAGTTAGAGGCTAAGAGGAGAGGACAGTTGTAGGTGATCAAGGCCAGGATGGGACAGCAGTTGTAGGTGATTAGGCTGGTGGAGGGCAGGGCCATTGGGGGTAAGCAGACCAGCAGGGGGGCCAGTTGGGGGTAAGTAGGCTGGCACAGGGGAAAGTGGGGGGTGAGCAGGCTGGTAGGCAAAGGGGTTATGGGCAATCAGGCAGCCAGGCAGGCAGGTGAGCAGTTTCGGAGCCAGCAGTCCCAGATTGCAAGAGGGATGTCCAACTGCTGGTTTAGGCCCAATCTCCGTAAACTGGCAGTAGGACATCCTTTGAGGGTCTCAGATTGGAAAGAGTGCAGGCTGGGCTGAGGAACACTCCTCCTACCCCCACACATGAATTTCATGCACTGGACCACTAGTGTGTGTGTGTGTGTGTGTGTGTGTGTGTGTGTGTGTGTGTGTGTGTGTTTTGCATAGCAATCTAGACAGCAAAAGTCAGACTCTGGATAGATATTTTTAAGAAAAATTATTTACTTCTTTTGGTATAAATACAGTTACTTCCAGATGCAGAGTCTGACTTTTGCTGTACAGATTCCTATGCAAAACACCTATTTTGATATTTTAGCTCAGGCTGCTTTACTATGCATCATATGACAAACTATTAAGGGGAAAAAACTGAAACTTTTCTCTATTTGTTTTAACAAGTGAATATATATTTTTATTTACTTAGATTAAATTACTAGATCTGCCTAAGCATTAGGAGATAAAAGTGATCATTTATGGTATTTCCAAAATAATATTTATATTTTTAAAACATTGGTTAATACATTTTAATATGATATTTTCAAGAACAAAGTATTAAGCAATGTATGGTATATGTCCATATTCATAGCAAAATACAACATACAGCTTTACTCTCTTAAATAGATAGGCATATCCTGAAATATTAAGAGAAAATGAAGAAAATACTTTATAAAGAGTAATCAGTTGTTCTCATGACATATTCAGACGTGACATTATTACTAGAAAGAGAAGTAAGGGGCATTATATATGGAATACATTAATTTGGCAGGCTATTTTGTAATTGTATTTTTAAAAACTTACTTTGCTCCAGGGCACTCTGGGATTAACAGCTGATTTTTTTCTGTATTTATTTAAATCCTACACTTTTGAACTCCTAATCTGGCACACACTGTGAAGAAAACAGCAGTAGCTGAAAATGATAAGTGGATAGGATTACATGCATTTTGCAATGGAACCAAGACAAGATAGAATATGTAAACTCTCAAGTCTTAGGTAAAAGTAATGTTCAACTAATGACAATTATGGGATTTTTTTTCTTCATCCTCCATAATTTTTAGCCAAATATACTTCTATCATATACATACAACATAACGTTCTCTCACTCCCATATTTTGTTTGTTACTGAGACCTTCAAGAGAAAGAAAAGTCACCACCCAAATAAAGAATCATACATGGAATAAAAATAAAACTTTTTAAATGTCCCTTTATCTTCATTTATGGTGAGAATTGAGTTTGCAAATGTAGATATGTCTGAAGGATACTGTGTCTATAAATGACTCTGATTGCAACATGTGAATCTCTGGATAAGCAGAGTGATGACCTCTCAAAAATATCCACATTTTCATTCCAGAGCATTATCCTATACTAGAGGCCCAGTGCATTAAATTCGTGCACAGGGGGTGGGGGATGTCCCTCAGCCCAGCCTGCACCCTCTCCAATCTGGGATCCCTCAAGGGATGTCCAACTGCCCCTTTAGGCCCAATACCAGTAGGATCGGGCCTAAACCGGCAGTCGGACATCCTTCTCACAATCCAGGACTGCTGGCTCCAGACTGCTCACATGCTGCCTCCCTGATTGCCCCTAACTGCTTCTTGCTGCCAGCCTGATCACCCACTAACCACTACCCTGTCAGCCTAATTGATGTCTAACTGCTCCCCTGCCAGACTGTTTGCTCCCAACTTCCTTCCTCTGCCAGCCTGGTAACCCCTAAATGGACTCCCCTGCAGGCTTGATCACCCACAACTGCCCTCCCTTGTAGGCCTGGTCCCTCCCAACTGTCCTCCCCTGCTGGCCTGATCACCCACAACTGCCCTCCCTTGTAGGGCAGGCAGAACCTCCCAACGGCCCTGCCCTGCTTGCCATCTTGTGTCCACATGGGAGCAGCCCTCTTGTGTGTTGGAGTGATGGTCAATCTGCAAATTACTCGTTTATTAGATAGGATAAAGGCCTGATGCATGGGTGGGGGGCAGCTGGTTTGCCCTGAAGAGTATCCCAGATCAAGGTTGGGGTTCCCTTGAGGCGAGGGGCAGCCTGGGTTAAGGGCCTGTGGAGGTTTGCAGGCCAGCCACGCCCCCCTTCCCTCCCCAGTGACCCAAGTGGAGGCCCTGGGATCTGGAATTAATCTATGTCTACAATTGAAACTTTGTAGCCTGGAGCGGAGCCAAGCCTTCTGCTGCTCATGGCGGCAGCCATTTCTATTTGAAACTTTGTAGCCTACAGTGGAGGCCTAGGCCAGCAATGGCAGGCAGAAAGCTTGGATTTCTCCATTGCCAGGGAAACCCAAGCCTCTGTTCTCTCCAGCTCATTGGCTGCCATCATTTCTGTATTTTTCATAATTGAAACTGTATCATTGAGTGGAGGCCTAGGCTGGCAACGGCAAGCAGAAAGCTTGGCTTCCTCTCTTGCCAGGGAAACCCAAGCCTTCCTCCTACTCTCAGTGGCAACAGCCATCTTGGTTGGGGTTTATTTGCAGAATCTGCTCCTGATTGGCTGGTGGGTGTATCTTTGGGCATGGTTTGTAAGTACAGCAAAGGTATCACAGCTGATGCTACTGTCACTTCCCCACACAGAACCTAGGGGCTGGCTGCTTGCTGCCACCACCGTTTCAACTCCAACCCCCCGGGGCCTGGTGCTCCTGCCACTTGGCCCCGCCCCTGCTCCTGATTGGCTGGTAGCATAGCCAATCAGGAGCAAAGGTACGGTCAAATTTGCATGTTTCTCTTTTATTATATAAGATACTGAGTGGCCAGATTATTATGTGTTCAGAGATCATAATAATCTGGCCACTCAGTGTATGCTCCCCATGCTGTACTCTATATTGCCATGACTATTTTGTAATTACCAATTTGTACTTCTTAATTCTTTCACTTTTTTTTTTTTGCTCTGTTCTCCAACCCCCCTTCTCTCTGGCAACTATTAGTCTGTTCTCTGGGTCAATGAATCTGTTGTTGTTTATTTCTGGAATATAAATTTATATTATATTACATGGCAAAAAGGAATCTGGGTTGGAGGTGGAATCACATTTGCTAATCAGCTGACCCTAATATAGGAAGATTATCCTGAATAATCTGGGGTGGGCCCAATGCAATCACATAGTTACTAAAGTGGAAGACTGAAGCAGAATTAGGTTAGAATAATACCATATGGAAAGGACTTGACCTGCCATTGCTGGATTCAAAAATAGAAGAAAGTGCCATGAGTTAAGGAATGCAAGAAGACTTTTGAAGCTGGAAAACTCCAAAAAACAGGTTATCTCCTCAAACTTCCAGAAAGAATGCAGCCCTGACAACACCTTGATCTTAGCCTGGTTGATTTCCGATCTACACGACTATAAGATAATGAATTTATGTTGTGGTAAGCTATTGCCAGTGAAAATAATTTTTCTCCATGTAGTCGTACAAGAGAAAAGCATTTCAGGGACTCACACATAGGAAAATGTGATCAGTAGTGACAAGATTTATTGAAGCAAAAATGAAGAACTTCCCCCAGGTGCCCCTTGTCTCCTCCACAACCAGATGGGTCAACTCTGTCTCACACAGAAGTCCAGGCTCTGTGGTCCCAGTCCCACACCTGCTCCTGTCAGACCCAGGACAGCCAGAACCCAGAGATACAGAACATCTCTTTGTCTCATTTCTCCATCAGTACCTCCATTGTCCAGGCTCAGCGTCACCTGGGCCACAATTGGTGCTGGTCTTAGGCCTGTGCTTTGGCTGGTGTGGCTGCCAGGCCCATATGGCTGTTACAGAGAGCGCGCAAGTGAATGAACAGAAAACCTCAGATCTTTTTAAAGCTTTGATTTATATTACCTTGGGTTTGGAAAACAGTTTTCTTCCCAATTTTTTGGTAGGTTTGTGCTGGGCCCTCCTTCTACGCAATCCCTTTACTGATTGTTCCAGAGTTTCATGCCCTTATTTTATCTGATACTTTTCTCAGAATTCCCATGACTTGTCCCCATATGGTCACCATTTTTCCACTTGACCCATACATAGTTTTGCCTCCTCATTTGGCTTCTACTACATATGCCTGAGCAGAGAAATTCCCCCTTTGCTGGTTCTTCCTTCCCCTGTTATCTATGGAAGGGGTAGGTTATTCCCTGGGGAGATTGGAAAGCCAGGCTTTGCTCTCTTTTTAGAGGGAGGGGACCAGGACAGAGGGATGTTAACCTCCTTGGTGGGGCAATGCTGCTATCCCATGGAGTGTCTGGAAGCTGTAGCTTCTACACTTAATCCAGCTTAATTAGATGACTGACTCCCTTGTCTTTCTTTAATATTTAGCTAATTGCCTAATAAAGCCACCAATTTTGTAACGATTTCTTACAACAGTGATAGAAAACGAACATCATATTGAGGAGACAGAAAAGGCTAGGTGATAGGTACTCCCTCCCCACAACTGGTGGGCGGAATTATGTAATTGGTATCTGCAACAGAGACATTGAACCACCAATCAAGCACATGCTGAGTGCCCTGTGTCCCACTCCTTCCTGTTCTGCCCTGGGCCCAACCTCTTCCTGTTCCTGCCCTTAAAAAGTATCTCCAGTGGGCCACGTGGGCACCCACCATTTTCCCAGACTGTTCAACAGGTCTGTGGGCTGTTCTCTGGGTCTGCGAGGCAGTCCGGGGAAAAGTCCGGCTGGGTCCTTTCTTCTCCTCCACCTCCTCTGGTCCTGGTTTCTCTGCCTCCTCCGCTGGGCCCCATCCCCTCCCCTCAAAGGTGCCTTCACCCCGCACATGCGCTCTTCCTCCCTTGGGACAGGGTCTTCTCATCAATAAAGCCTGTATCCTGGTACCCTGTTCTTTGGCCATTTGTTTCATCTTTCACTAGGTAGACAGGGATGGGGACCATAATGGGGAGAGGAATTAACTCAGAACAAAGTAGCTAGAGTTACTAAGACACTCCAACTAGGTGAGGAAGGAAGGTCATGTGTGGGAGACATGAACTTTAAAATGTATGGATGTTGCTAAGACAGCCAGCTTGCAGATAACCAATCACAAGGCAGTAAGACATATAAACTAATCCAAAGGATGTTGCTAAGGCAAAATTATTTGAAGGGACCAATCAGGAGCTAACAAGTATATATGTATATAAAAAAGTGCACATGCTTCCTGTCTCCCTCTGAGTATACTGGTGATCCTATTGCTGGCTGGAGATGTGCTCCTTGTCACTCATGTTACTTACGGCCCTGTGGGCCTCCACACATGGACTAATAGACTTTAACTTGGATGCTGCACTACTCCCGGCTGAAAACAACATGGAAAGGAAGCTCTGGACAGTGGCCTGCTCCTGGAACCCCAGCTGCTCCTTTTTCAGGGCTCATTCTCCAATATACTTTGGTTCCACTAACCATTATTGTCTAAGACTTCATTCTTTAATTTCTCGAGACAACAAACAGCCCACACTTTAGTGTCACTATCTTTGTTTAGTAAGTGTATAACTCCACTGTATTAACCTTCAGGACATAAACTGAAAATGTTTCTTATGACTCTTCAGATTTTTATTTAGTGTTTCTCTTATATAAAGAATGCTACATTTTTTAATCTATATTTCTGAAGAGGTCAAAATTCTCTCTACCCTTCTTTGTTCTTCTGGCTGGTATAAGAATTAAATTGACACAAAACATTAACAAGAGAAAATCAAGTTTAATTTATGGAGGCACCATAAAATATGGTGTCCAAAGGGCAGCCAGGTAAGTGAAGATTATACCCTAGAGAGCTAAGGAAAGGAAGAGCAGCCTGGCAAGGCTAAAGAGAGTAGGGACATTCACAGGAAGGTCAGAGGAGATGTTTGGAAAACAGAAGTTTTCTCTGTTACGCAGATAAGCTACTTAGAGGAAAGAGGATCCTCAGGTAATGGTTCTTCCTGGTACAGAACTCTATACAATGTAAATTTAGGCTGTTGAGGGGAAAGAAAGGAGCTATTCTTCAATCTACAGGGTTTTAATAGCTTTTTGATCAAAATAATGTTTATGCCAAAGTGGCACACTTCAGAAAGATTTGTTCTTCAAATAATAGTTTTACATGTAACACAGATAAAATTAAGCATCAAACATATTTTTAAATCTACATTATATGCTACTCAAGGAACATTAACCAGTACCAGTGATTTTGAACATTATTGTTAAAATATTATTTTTAAAAGTTTTGATAATACCGTTTGCAACAGCATGAATGGAAGTGGAGTGCATTATGCTAAGTGAAATAAGCCAGTCAGAGAAAGATAAATATCACATGATCTCACTCATTTGTGAAATATAATGAAAAACATAAACTGATGAACAAAAATAGAACCAGAGTCATAGAAGCATAGAACAGACTGTCCAACCTATGAGGGAAGGCTAAGACGGGGTGAGGGTGAGGGGCTAAGAGATCAACCAAAGAACTTGTATGCATGCATATGAGCATAATCAATGGACACAGGAGTAGGGGTGGGAGTGGGGGAGGACATGTGCTGGGTGGTGGGGGCAGCCTGGGAGAGGTTAATGAGGCGGGGGGAGGAGACTTATGTAATCCATTATTATATTGAAATTTTTGTTTACAAGCCTGGGCTTTTTTAAATGAGTCCTTTTGTTATGATCATCTTTCTACTTAATAGTAAAGTTTTTTTCCTTAGAATTTTATTCACGTATAGGGAAATATATATTCTATATAAGTATATTAATATCTCCTACTCTAGATCGTTGAAAAAAGTTTTAGAAAATTTTTATTTTCACAATGAATCCTGGAGTTTATAATTCCACAGAATTAGTTCCATATTTCTCTCTATTCATTAACAAATTTAAAATATGCATTCAATAGTAAATTTTGCAGCATGTTGCAGTGGGTTATATGGTACCTCTTATTATATTTATTAATTTCCAAAAATATTTTTCTTTGCCCATAATTCATATCAGTTTCTGTATTATTTATCACCAACTCTTTATTGATCATTTTGTTTAGGAATGCATATTGCTAGGTTTATTTCAATGAAGAAAACAGAAAGACAGTAAGGTATTGAGTATTAGTGTAAGCTTGTGGGAGGAGATATTATCATTCTCAAAGAAACCTGACATTTGGTGGTTGACTTACATAATTTGTTCACAAATGCAGTAGTGAGGCAGAGAAGATTGGCAAATAGGAAAGGGACAATGACAGGGAGAGGAGTAAAACTGGGGAAGCCAACTAGGCAGAATTGCTAAGACAACCCAACTGAACATAGAAAGAAGGCACAAGACAAACTTTAAAATGTATAGATTGTTGCTAAGACAGGCAGCTTGCAGACAACCAATCACAAGATAGTAAGGCATATAAACCAATCCCAAGGATGTTGCTAATGTAGAATTCTTTGAAAAGACTAATCAGGAGCTAGCAAGGCTATAACTACTCCCTAGATTAAAAAGGATATGCTTCCTCTCTCTCTCTCTCTTCTCTATTCCCTGTGCGCTAAATTCTTGGATTAGTGGTGGAAACATGCTCTCCTGCACCCATGTGGCTTATGACCATGTGGATTAATAGACTTTAATCCACTTGGATGCTAAATAGAAACCCAAGCTGCACCTTTTCCAGGCATGGCTTCTCTCAAACTTTGTTTTCACCTACTGCTATTGTCTGTGATTCCATTCTTCAATTTTGTAAGACAAAGGACTTGAACGCAAACACCATATTTTGGTTTCATTAGGAGACTGTCTTCCAAATCATCCTATCTAATAAAAGATTAACATGCAAATTGATTGTACCTACAAACAATCCATGCCCACAGCCATGCCCATTAGCCAATCAGGAGCAAATTATGCAAATAAACCCCTACCAAGGTGGCTGCAGCCACTGAGAGCAGGAGGGAGGCTTGGGTTTCCCCAGCAATGGTGGAAGCCAAGCTTTCCACTTGCCATTGCCGGCCTAGGCCTCCACTCAATGTTACAAAGTTTCAATTATAGAAGATATATCTCAACAGAAATGGCAGCAGCCACAGGGCTGGAGAGAGGAGGAGGTTAGGATTGCCCGATGGAGGAAGCCAAGCTTTCCGCAGCTGTGGCCAGCCTAGGCCTCTACTCCAGGCTACAATGTTTCAATTATAGAAGGTAAATGTCCCAACAGAAATGGCTGCAGCAACAGAGCGAGCAGAAGGCTTGGCTCCGCTCCAGCCTACAAAGTTTCAATTATAGAACATAAATTAATCCTAGATCCCAGGGCTTCCACTGGGTCGCTGGGGAGTGTGGCCAGTCTGCAAACCAAAACAGGCCCCTTGCCCAGGCTGCCCCAGAACCCAAGGGAACCCACACCCTGATCCGGGACAAACCAGTTGACCCCCATCCTGATCCAGGGCAAACCAGTTGACCCCCATCCATGTACCAGGCCTCTATCCTATCTAATAAAAGAATAATTTGGAGATTGACCATCACTCCAACACACAAGAGGGCTGCACACATGTGGTCAAAGATCCTGCCCCCATGTGGACACAGGATGGCCACCACAAGATAGCCAGCAGGGGAGGGCAGTTGGGAGGGACCAGGCCTGCAAGGGAGGGCAGTTGTCGGCAATCAAGCCTGAAGAAGAGGGGAGTTAGGAGTGATCAGGCTGGCCTGAGAAGGAATTTGGGGGCAAACAAGCTAGCAGGGGAGCAGTTAGATGTCAATTAGACTGGCAGTGTAGTGGTTAGGGGTTGATCAGGCTGGCAGGCAGAAGTGGTTAGGGGCAATCAGGGATGCAGGCAGGTGAGCAGTTGGAGCCAGCAGTCCTGGATTGTGAGAAGGATGTCCAGCTATCCGTTTAGGCCCGCTCCTACCGGGATTGGGCCTAAACGGGCAGTTGGACATCCCTTGAGGAGCCTCAGATTGGAGAGGGTGCAGGCTGAGCTGAGGGACATCCCCTGCCTCCCATGCACAAATTTCTTGCACTGGGCCTCTAGTCCTGTATAATAAAAAAGTAATATGCAAATTGATCCTAAAAGGCAGAACCACCAGAATGACCCCTGGACTAGTCACTATGAGGCACACTGACCGCCTCTCGGTCTCTTCCCCAGCTGGCAGGGTCTGATTGCCTGATGGCAAACAGGGAACCACGTTTGGGTGGTGGAGGTTGCAGGCAGTGCCAGGCCAAGGACCCCACCCCACCAGTCACCCCCAACACAGAGGGTGACCAATGGCAGGGGTGGGCTCAGTGAGCATGAGGGAACAGCCAACCTCTCAGTCCCTTCCCCAAGTGTCAGGCACTGATCACCCGATGGCTAATGGAAAACCGGGGGTGGGTGGCAGCAAGAGGTGGGGCTGGCTGTGGGCAGATAGAGAAGATGGCCCTAATCTCAGGCCAGGCCTAGCACCTATACCCACACACAAATTTAATGCACTGGCCTCTAGTTGTTAAGTAAATATGCTTGCTAATACACACACACACACAACACACACACCTCACACAACTTCCATATATATACAGTGTGAGGCAAAAGGAGGTTTATAGTTGTGAGTATAAGAAACAGAATTTATTAATTATTGAGTTATTTTCTATATGAACAAGTGTTCATTATACAAACACACACACACACACACACACACACACACACACACACACACATACACACACACACACACACACACTTCCAGGCTCCCAGAATTAAGGTACAATACTTAAAACACAACCCTCCCAATCCTGATTTAAATTTAGCAGAAATGATTCTTCACAGAATTCACAAGAATTCATTCACTCCACTGAGTACCCATTTCCTTTAAATAGTCATTAAAGAATGATGGTAAGACCAGTTACAATTGGGTGAAATACTAACTGAAAATTTGCCTCAACTGCAAACTGAAAATGAATCTTTAGTTATACAAAGGGAACATTTTAGAAAGGAAAAGAAAATTATTCAACAATAAAAAATATGTTAAGAAAACCATGTTGCAATAAGTATGGTCTTGAACTTTATCATTATTGAAATTAAGACAGTTGGTTTACAGTATGGACATAAACTGGTCATGAAGTTATGACTTGTCACTGAGTGAGGCATGAAAGAGATCAGATAATCTTTTTGTTATCATACAATTCCTAGGGTGGAATTTCTCCAATACTAGTGGGAGTGGGGTTCTTGGATCATGCTGGAATAAGCATTTCTGGAGGTCCCACTAGGAGGATGAGATGTGGTAGAAACCTTGCTATTGGTATGGGGTCCTATCCCTTGGTTTCCAAAGTTCCATTTTTTCTTAAACCTATCTGAAAAGGTACAGTTAGGGATCCAGCAGAGCTAAAAGCAAAGTCAGTGTCCAGAGTTTTCATCCCATCATGGAGTTGAGTCCAGCATAGCATCAAGCTAGACCCAGACCATAAGCCCATATGCTTTTGGCCGTGTTAGCAAATGCAGAGTGTGAACGCACAGCCCCTGTAACAAGAGTCCCAAGGTAGCCAGAGGGCCAAGAGAGAAAAATCCCTTTGTTCAGAAGCTTATATATCTCAGATTTTGTGCCCTTGCAGTGGTCATGTCTATTCTGGTGAATGGTCAGCTCCTAGGTGTGATTGACAAGTAAGAATTCACCTTTCCCATCTCATTCAGACCTTACCAGGGTGTCCATCTATTCTTTCTTTGTCCGGTCCCTTCCTCCAGGATTTGTGAGGAACAGAATTACAGGTGTTAGACTGCAGCTTTCTGGCACAAACGGCATAACTACTCTACCATCTGTCCTTCTCTTTGCTCCTTTCCTATTAATTAACAATTGAGTTCATTACAGTGGTATCACTTTGGTTTTGGTGTGAAAACCAAAAATTAATCCATTTGTGAAAGAATAGCCATTAAAAGAAGGTTCTTTTTCTCTACATTTTTAATTAACTTGATAATTGTAAGGCTTGTCAGGTACATTCTCAGGTTTTCCTTATGGATGACCAAGAGTAAGCTAAATAGTGTTTATATCTGTATTTTGGTTTTATTTCTCAAAACTTTCACTTGACATTAGGAAGATATGTTCAGGTCAACTCATTAATATGAAAGTACTTTTAAGTAGGATATAAACAGAACTTCTTTTAATCTTTATTCTTAAGAAGTGAAAATATTTTGAATATAAACCCCGGTTAACTTGATTGTTATTAACCACCCTTTCCACTCCCAATTGTGGACCTTGTCATTTTTTTACCAAGTCATCAGGCTCTATGCCAATAATTGAGATGTTTAGGAATACTCAACCCCTCGTAAGTACTCATTAAATTATCTTTAAATATACCAATGCATTTTCCAGGGTCCTTTAAAATAATCTGCTATGCCTTTGCCAAAATCACCATCTGCTCAGTAATTTTTATAAGTACAAAATTCTTCTTTTGTTCTGTGTAGAAATAGTTGAGATTACTTAGTTTTCTCTCTTCTTTCTACCATTCTTAAACAAGTGATGTAAGGGCTTCCTATTACAGTCATGAATAAGAATCATAATTTAAATATAGTTTCAACATAACACATCTAAATTAAATTGGCAGAAGAATTTGAGGGACATTTATTTAAAATATAGACTGTTCTTTCTATTTACAGATCTTACATCAAGATTTTTAAAAGGAACCATATTTAGTGACTCTCCAGATATATTACCTGCTAGTTTTGTTCATGTGGGGTAATCATGATAGCATTCTATTAGGTAATACAGAACTCACATTTCCCTGTAACTTTCAGTGTATGTATTTTGAACTTAAAAATACTATTGCATGAACAGCTTCATTTCAGGTTAAAGGTATGTTCTTATTATAAAAATTGGCACTAACATGTATCTTTCCAATATTGAGCTTCAGAACGGGAAGATGTTTAAATATATACTTTTACTTTTGGTAATGTATATTGCATTACTCCCAGAACTTAAGGCACTCTTTTTCAACTCTGTCAAACATGAATCCTGACAATAACCTTGCAAGTTGTTATGTTGTTTAATTAAAATGACAACTCTTACCCATTGTTTATAATACTGGGAAAAATATAAAAACAAACTAAAACACCTCATAATTTTCAAATGAATGTGCACTTTTAATTCAATCTTGTTGGCTATCACTTTTAATTCAATCAGTTTCTTTTAAGGCAATCTGCTTTCATCTCCCTCTCCTAATGTTATAGATATTATAATAATGCTTTATGTTTATATAGCATATTGTGATTTTCATGCCACTTTTAAACATGTTTATTATAGTCTTTCAATAATTGCATAAAATGTCCTTACTAATAATTTCTATAGTATTATTCAATAACATTTGAAGAGACTGAAGATTTAAAAAGAGTACATGTTACTATTGATGTGAAGAAAGGATTTTGGCAAGGATAAAAATCATAACTGTAACCAGATTCTCTTCTTTAAAATACATTTCTATTGATTTTAGAGATCAAGAAAAGGAGAGGTAGAAAAACATCAATGATGAGAGAGAACCATTGATTGGCTGCCTCTTGCACCGACTGGGTTATAACAAGGTTCCTGTGCTTCAACTGATTTTAGTGTGGTTTTTTTGTTAGTTTGTTTGTTTTGTTTTTCACTAAATTGCCGTTACTTAAAACAGAGAAGCCTGGCAGGCATGGCTCAGTGGTTGAGCATCAACCTATGAACCAGCAGGTCACAGTTCCATTCTGGTCAGGGTATGTTCCTGAGTTGCAGGCTCCATCCCCCAGTGGGGCAGGGTGGGGAGGGGCATGTGGAAGGCAGTCAATCAACGATTTCTCTCATCACTGATGTTTCTATCTCCCTCTCCCTTCCTCTCTGAAATCAATAAAATTATATATTTTAAAAATCCCTTTGAAGTATGGTAGCAATCAGCTCAGATAGAAACTGCTATTTGTGTTCTGTACTTATTTGCTTGATAAAACAATAGAAATGATTTTCATGACTTCTGGATGCTATCCAATACTCCATTGATGATGGTTTGAATGTCCAATTTATTGTGATCTCACTAGTTACTGAAACACATTCTTCTGTGAACCAAGACAGCTCAATTATTCCAAATTGTCTCAGTAGCTACAGATAACTGAGTTTCAGTGGATTCAGTGGTCCTGGAATCAGGAGAGTACAATTATCCTAAATTGCCTCAAGTAGCTACTGATAGTGCATTCCTGTTGACTCAGTGATCCCCAAATCTAGACAGCACAATTATTCTAAATTGCCCAGGTGGTCCCATATAATGTGTTTCTGTTGATTTAGTGATTCTTAGATATTAATTTGCTCAATTTTTGCTTCTGTAAAAATGCCTTTTTGCAAAGCAGGTTCGTCATTCCAGACCCAAAGATGTAATCAGTACTTTTGTGATATTCTGCCAATATAAGCCAGACGTGTTGAGCTGTTCGGGGCTGCAAGGTTTGAAGAGCATTAGCCACTTGTATGCTGCTAGCTTTTAATAAGTGACTCCATAATTCAACTTTTGAGGCATCCTTTGTAAGATGGGGGTTACACCACAACATGTAGTAACATATCTGAAAAGGATGATGTTGGAAAAAAGTGGCAGTCCTGATGAAATCAAAGGATGCTATATAAGAATCACCAATTATTAACTAGTTACCTGGCACTGAGCTAGTGCTCAAACATGTGCTCCTCAATTTCCCCACCTCTAAAATTGAAGGATTGATTCAAAAACCCCTATCTGATAAGAAGTTCTATGAATCAGAAGCAGAACTAATTGAGTCTCAGATATCACCTTTATTTGAAAAATCAGGCATTTGTCAATAATATAATCAATACATAAAAGGAGTGATTACTGAGCACTTAGTACATGCCAGGGAGCATGCTAAGGCTTTGACATGAATTAACTCAACTATTTCAGATACATAGATGAGGTCACATTTTTATCTCCATATGAAGTGTGAGAAAAGGAGACTTTAAGTTTAGGTAATTGACCTCCCAGATCACTCAGCTAATAGGTCATATAAAGCCAGAATTTAAAAACATCTTTCTCTTAATTGAAGATCCCACTCTTAAATTAAATTTTTAACCTTTTTCAGCCTTAAAATTCTATTCTAGTGCTACTTAATTTGTTTTCAATTAATTTGCATTGCATATCCAATTTAATTTGTTTATTCATTTAATATAAAAAATGTAAAGTCATTCAGAATGTGCATTTTCATGTTCTGTTATTTAGTTATGGTTATCTTGTTGGCTTTAAATTAATTAAATTTGTGTAAGAATAGATTTATAAATTGTTTAATGCTTACTATTACATTTGCCTTGAGAATCTGACCTTGTTCATAGAGAATTAGTTTATAACTGCACCTCAAAAAGATTATCTATAGCTTACAAGACCATATAGTGAAAACATTGTTGTTACTTATCCTCATATTATCATTAAAACACATGTAACCTACTTTTCAATAAATAATCTGATTTATTTCTGTATGTGTCAGGCAACTTTCAAAATTGAGAAGTTGATCTAATGAAGTAGAAAGCATTTTCCAGCAAGGGTTTGAGGAAGCAGTGGTCTAGGAACCAAAGAACCTGGCTTCTAGCCCCAAGAATGCCTGTGACTCAGTGCATGATATTGTTGAACCACCAACTCACTGTGGGACTCCATTTTCTCATTCATAACATGAGGAGTTCCAGGAGGAAGGTGCTCTCAAAAATATTCTAGATCAATGTTCTATTTTTCCATGAATATGAATCTCCTCTTAAATCAGAACATCAACCTGTGTAGTAGATATAGCTTCTCTGTACCTGCTACATTTTTTACCAGTAACTTTTTCAACTTGTGTGAAGTGGACTGCGGATTGGCATTTATTTTTGTTGACTTAACCTGATGTATTAGCATGTGATGTCTGTTCAACATTTTAAGCAATTTCTTCAGGCATTTTTATATCAACAACAAAGATTAGGTATATGGACGGTGACTGAAGTTTCTGCAAAGCATTTGCACTTTTACAACACCTACTCTCCAAAGTTTTTGTACTTCAAATAATCATACAATCTAAAACAAACAAACAAAAAATGGGATGCCTACTAAGTGCAATATGAGGATGAGGTAGTTCAATAAATAGTTTGCAATAAGTTGAATAATGGGCACACAAAGATATCAAGTACTAATATATGGAATTTATAAATGTTAACTGATTTGGAAACATGGAATTCTTTAGATGTAATTAAATAAGGAATTTGAGAGTAGGAGTTTGCCTGGATTATGGGGGTGAACTCTCAATGCCATTCCAACAGAGAAACAAAGGGAAGTAACACAGGCACAGATAAGAAAGCAATGTGAAGACATAGGCAAAGACAAGAGTGGTGTGGCCACAAGCTCAGGCATGCCAGAACAGCCAATAGATATTAGAAGAGGAAAATAATGGATTCTTCCTTAGAGCAACCAGATGGGCATACCATTGCTGAATTTCAGACTTTCAGCTTTCAAAACTGAGAAAATAAATTTCTATTGTTTGTTTGTGTATTTTTTGTCACCAATTTGTGAAGATTTATTATAGCACTCTTTTATAAAATCAATATTTCACAGTTTATTTTGTAAAAATAAAGCTTTTATAAGAAGAAATCTCTCCCCTCCAAAAAACTAATAAGAAGAAAATATTCAAGTCAAAGAATTAGATAGTAATCACTAAATCAGATTTATATGACTTCAATTATTTTATTTTCCATCACCACTTATCTCCTCTATGCCCTCTTTCACCTACACTCACTCCCCCTACCACCACAATCACCACGTTGTTGTCCATTTCTTTCTCTTTTTTTACTGTTTTGCTCAGTCTGATGTGTACTACTTTTAAAATGGTAATTCCAACTCTCAAATATCATCTACCACCTCAGAATGTCATAGAGTAGAGGATGAGTGCATAAGTAGGAAATTGAGACAAAAATTGAAACAGAAGACGTCTTCAGAGCAGAAGACGATCTGAACAACTTATGGTAAAAGAGCCTCACTTGAGGCAACGCAATCTTCTAAGGAGCAGCAATGAGAATGTGGAAGTACTTCACTCTAAATTCTATTTGTTGTAGAATTTTCATCCTATTCTATGACATGGAGTTCCATGAGATCTTTATGAGAACAACTAGAGACCTAGTGGACGAATTCGTACATGGATGGGGTCCCTTGGCCTGGCCAGCAATCAGAGATGGGGAGGTTGGTTGTGAGAGTGCACTGACCATCATGGGCAAGCTCTGAATTATCTGTCACCTGCTGGTCAATATATGTCATAGCTACCAGCTGGTTGTCTAGTCATAATGGTAGCTTAGGCTTTTATATCTGTAACTACAGGCACGGTGCATGAAATTTGTGCATGGAGGGGTATTCTTTAGCCCAGCCTGCACCCTCTCCAATCTGGGACCCCTTGAGGGATGTCCCACTGTCCGTTTAGGTCTAATCTGGGTAGGATCAGGGCTATTCAGCAGTCAGACCTCCCTCTCACAATCTAGGACTGCTGGTTCCCAACTGCTAATCTGCCTGCCTTCCTGATTGCCACTAACCGCTTCTGCCTGCCAGCCTGATCATTCCCTAACCACTCTCCTGCCAGCCTTATTGATGCTTAACTGCTCCCTGCCAGCCTAATTGCCCATAACTTCCCTCCCTCGTCAGTCTGGTTTCCCCTAAATACCTTCCCTTGCAGACCTAGTTCCCCCCAACTGCTCTCCCCAGCAGTTCTGATCTCCCCCAATTGCTCTCCCCTGAGGGCCTGGGTCCCCTACAACTGCCCTTCCTTGCAGGCCTGGTCTCCCCCAAATTCCTTCCTCTGCCAGCCTGTTCACCCCTAACTGTCCTCCCCTTCAGGCTTGATCACCCATAACTTCCCTCTCCTGCAGACCTGCCCCCCCCCCCCCAATTACTCTCCCATGCTGACCTGGTCTCTCCTAACTTCCCTCATCTGCCAGCCTCATTGCCCTTAACTGCTCTCCCCTGCTGGTCTGGTACCCCTCCAAAACTGCTCTCCCCTGCAGGCCTGGGTTCCCCCCTGCCCCCAACTGCCCTTCCCTACAGTCCCAGTCTTCCCCAACTTCCCTCCTCTACCAGCCTGGTCATCTGTAACTGCCCTCCCCTGCAGGCTTGATTGCTCCCAACTGCCCTCCCTTGCAGACCTGGTCCCTCCCCTGTTGGCCATCTTGTGGCAGCTTGTTCCACATGGCAGCTTCTACCTTTGACTACATGGGGGCAGCCATCTTGTGTGTTGGAGTGACAGTCTATTTGCATATTACGCTTTTATTAGATAAGATGGAGGCCTGGTGAATGGGTGGGGGCCAGCTGGTTTGGCCTGAAAGGTGTCTCATATCAGGGTGAGGGTTCTCTTGGGGCATGGGGCAGCCTGGAAAAGGGGTCTGTGGTGTATTTCAGGCTGGCCATGCCCCTGGCAACCCAAGCATAGGCCAGGGCCAGCTGGAAACAGGTATCTGGGATTTATTTATCTTCTATAAGTGAAACTCTGTAGCCTTGAGCAGAGGCCAGGGCTGGCCAGAAAGTTTGGCTTCCTCCATCACCAGGGGCAAACTAAGCCTCCTGCTCTTCCCAGTTCTGTGGCAACTGCCATCTTTGTTGGGATTTATTTATCTTCTATAATTGAAACTTTGAAGCCTTGGGCCAGCCAGGATGGGTGGGAAGCTTGGCTTCTTTTATCTCTGGGGGCAACTCAAGCTTCCTGCTTGCTCCAACTCCATGGCAGCTGCCATTTTAATTAGGTTAATTTGTATACTCGCTCTGATTGACTGGTGGGCATAGCAAAGTGATGGTCAATTTGCATGTTTCTATTTTACTAGTGTAGACTAGAGGACTTTTTGCACTAAATTCATGCATGGGAGGGTGTTCTCAGTCTTAAGGACCCCTTGGGGGATGTTCGACATGCCTCTCACAATCCTGGATCGGTGGCTCCTACTCACTCACTTGCCTGCCTCCCTGATTGTCCCCAACTGCCCCCTGCTGCCAGCCAGGTTGCCCCCAGTTGCCTCCCCTACCAGCCTAGTTGCCCCTCACTGCCCCCCCAGCCAGCCTAATCACCCCCACCTGTCCCCCCTGCTGGCATCCCCAACTGCCCTCCTACCAACCTGGTTGCCCCTTTCGCCTCTTCCTCCTGCTGGCCTGGTCGCCCCCTGAAACCCGCTGTTCAGTTATATGGTCATTCTTCACTAAACCTCCTGCCATCCTGGGTGCCCCACTCAGCCTGCTTTTTCAGTCACTTGGTCCTCCCTCACTAACCCCTCTGCCAGCCTGGTCATAGGCAGCCATCTTGTGAAGGTTTGAGGGTTAATTTGCATATTACTTATTTATTATACAGGATAATAAAAGTGTAATATGCTAATTCAACCAGACATCCTTCCAGTTGACCTTCTGGACAAAGCTGGGATTGTGAGGGAAGCACAGATCCCAGTGCCAGAAGGAAGCCAGTACCGGCAGCTGGGAGAAGGAAGGTATACTCTTGCACTAATTTTGTCTATCAGGCCTCTAGTATACAGATAATAATGTAAGCATATACTCATTGCTTATATAGTACAGCTCGCAAATGGTTCATTAGTTTTTTAAGTCATTAAATCTTCTCAACAACCCCTTGGAGTATATTTAAAAGTTTACACTTAAAATGATTTGAAATTAAAAAAAAAAAATTAGACGCACCCCCCCCCCAATTTAAATAAATTGCCTGAAGTCTCTCAGCCATCAAATAGTGAAAACATAATTCAAATCTGGTAGTGAAAATTCAATAATACTCTGTTGCTCGGCTGGTGTTGCTTAGTGGTTGAGGTCGCAGTTAGATTCCTTGTGGGGTCCATGCCAGGATTGTGGGCTTAACCCCCTGTGGGGTGGGGGGAGCGGAGGCAGCACATTGACCATTCTCTCTGCTATTTCTCTCTCTCTCTCCCTCTTTCTTTCTCTCTCTGAAATCAATAAAAACATATTTAAAACAAATAATACTCTTTGTTAACTGCATTGTTGTATAAAAGTACCTGATAGTGGAAAGTTTACAGCATCCTTTTGTTATTGAAATAAGACTGATCCAGACTTCAAAACTCTGGGATATTTTATTTATTTACTAATATCTGTAGTTTTGGCTTCTGAAAAAGCATGATTATTATATTTGACTCCCACTATCTTTATTTCCTACTAGAGGCCTAATGCAGGAAATTCGTGCAAGGGGCTTGGGCCCCTGCTATGGTGGTGGCTGCCTCATCCCCACTACAGCAGTTGCTGCCTCTGCCTCGGCTCCCACTCCCTCAGCTTTGTTCAGAATATCGTCCAGAAGGACATCTGGTCTAATTAGCATATTACACTTTTACTATTATAGATTTATTTATTTACTTATTTATTTATTTTTACATTCAATATTATTGTGTATTAGTTTCAGTTGTACAGTATAGTGGTTAGACAATCATATGTTTTATAAAGTGTTCCCCGGATATTTCAGGCACCCACCTGGTACTAGAATAGTTATTACAATGTTGTTGACCATACTCCCTATGCTGCACTTTACATTCCTTAAATGTAAAGAGGGCAATCTTAAAGAGGGAACTCTTAACTTACACTACCTACTGATGTACATTTGATTTAAGGAATGTTCAACAGATTGCCACCATTTGAATTTGATTTGGAGACTTATACTGTCTTTTCCCCTCCATTTTTTCTTTGTGGAGAATAAAACATATTTGGTACAGTGCAAGGAATCTTGCTAGCATAAGAATTTTTAGAGATAAATGTGTCAGTGTCGGTATAAAATGCAGGTGGTTGAACTTAACACTATATATTGGCTTATTTTAAACTCTTGGGACTTCTGAATCCAGTTGTTTTCTTGAATGGTTTCTGACTTCTGAAAATTGAGGAAAATAATGAACCTTTTTCTAGCTGAGGCCCAGCTGTAACCCAAAAGTCAAGTCAATGTTCTGCCCTGCATATATCTAAGATATTAGTCAATGACTGACCTTCCATGAATTTCATAGCCCAAGTTTTCTTAAGGTTACTATTTTTTTAAATGGTCAGTTTAAATCCTACCTCAAAATTGTTCTTCAAGCTTTGCCTTGAATAAATATTATTTCTTCTGAGGTTTATTTACTTTTCGGTGTCTTAGACAAATCTTTTATTCTTCCTTTGTCCTTCAACCTATATTTACCCAGAGCTCAATATACTTTAGATATCATTCTGTCTACTCATCATGTATTACCAAAAGGACCATTCAAAAATATTAATTTACAATTATAAAGTGGCTAGATTTACTATGAATATCATTTACCTATTTATATGCATGCTATTACAATTCTAATACACATATATAAAAAGTGGCCCATGGCTCTGTTGTCTTATGTAACCTACTATGCCACTTGAAAACTAAGTATCTACAACCTATGGCTTATTGGTTTCCATTTGTCAAATAGAAAGACATTTCCTTTTCCAGTCTTTCTAAGATCTAAGGGCGAAATTGTTTCAGACATTATCAGACTTAGACTTTGCAGACTTCTGCTTCAGCTGCTTCTGCTGCCCTCCTTCATTGCCCATCTCTTCTCCTCTTCTTTCTGCCCCCATTGATGTCACCTGAACAAATCCGCTTCTGTCAACCTTTCTCTTAAGTGGCCTACACACAGCATTATGGCAGAGACTGCCAGGAAATCCCTAAATTACTGTTTCAGTTCACTGTCAGTGTAAAAAATATTCAGTTATTAGCCAACCAAATGGCTTTCCATAATAAAGACTGCATCTCCTGACTTCCTTTTAAACTGTATGTGGCCATATAACTAAGTTTTAGCTAATGGATGTGACTCTAGCGATAGACGCAAATTTCAAGGCATAATTTATCTCTCTTACCCTTTCCCCCCTTGCCCCATGACCCAGTAAATTGTGGAAGAACTAACTTGCCATCTGGATCATGGACACAAGGGCTGCCACCTAAGAATAGCATAGCAGAATTGCAGGATTTTGTTGAACTATGCTGTGGAGTCATCATCCAGGCCTAGACTGCTTTTGCCATTAGGTAAGCAGGAAATAAACTGTTAGGCTGTTTAAAGATTGCTATGTTGGCTCCTCCTTGGTGAGAGACCCAATATCCTAATACAGGCACTAATCTGTGGTGACCTCCCACACACCTGATTGCTGCTGCTCTTACTTTTATTGCCCCCATGGTGCTTTATCTTCTGCCTCTAGGTTCCCAGTCTCTTATGTGATTCATACTGACTTGCCACTCTTTTCAGGACCTGCACGGTAATGAGAAGCTTGTTAGGATCCCCATTGCCTTTCTTGCTCTCGATCTGCAAGGAGGTAAAGGGCAGAGATTTCCCCAGAAAAATCTCATGGCGCACTAGTGACAGGGGTTCTTCCCATTTCATAATACACTGGTTTCTCTCCAAGACATCATAAGAAAATTAGGATTTGGACCAGGAAAATTCAAGTACAAGTTCATTTTTGTACTTTGAAAAATTGCTTACTTCTCCTTAGTCTTTGTTGCTAATTGAAAAACATAATGCCACACTCTTATTTTCATGTGTTTCTTTCTTCCTCTCTCTCTCTCTCTCTCTCTCTCTCTCTCTCTCTCTCTCTCTCTCTCTCTCTCTTTCTCTCTCTCTCTCTTTATTGCTTTCTCTGGCTCCAAGGTCCTCTGGTCCTCTCTGTTATCTCATTTTTATTAGGATATACTCTTCCTACATGATGTGTCTATACCTAAGTTTTGTGGATAAAATTTTAGATATTTTCTATAGTAATCCACCCAAGTCAGGAAATCTGACTAAATACCACAAAGAGGAAGGGTATTTACTATTTACATATCAATTACACCTGAGTCTTTGAAATACCCTTGCTGAGAAGACCCTCCCACCCATATTTATTTGGAGAAATTATTATTCATCACAAACTGCCAATGGGGGTATAAGCTACAGAAGAAAAAAAAAACTCTAAATTACAAAATTAGTTTTGCTATGGAAAGTATCTTATAAATACACAATATGCCTGTTTCTGATCCTGGATCTGCTAGTTACTATAAATATTTTCTTGAATAAGTCACCTAATCTATCTAAGACTCAGTTTTTGATTCTAAGCAATGAATATATTAGCTTTGCTCATTTCACAGGATTGTTGTGAGGATAAAATGGGGAAAATATTTATGAGAGGAATTTGCAAACATATTTGAAACTCCACTATACAATAAAAACTTCTTGCCTATTGCAATTTTGCAATGGTAAGTTTCATGTTATCTAATTAAATTCCAATTTAAATGCTTTACTTCATAGTATGCTAATCCAATTAAAATGTCAGTAATCATATATTTTTTCATTCTGAGTAATTATTAATTCCTTTAACATTAGCATGTACTACTATGTACCATGTATAGTAAAATATATGACAGTTTGCACTTTTCAAAGATATTAAATTCTAAAAGAGTATAAAATAAAAATAAATCAATAGATAACTGTAATGCAAATTGATACATTCAGTGATAGACTTTAATGTAGAATGTTGTTGAGACATAAAGATTTCCAGAAGGGCTGAGGCATTTTAATATAATGAAGTATATTGTGCAGATTCCCAAGTGAAAGAGAAAAAGGTGTCTTAGTTAACAATAGTTTTAATCCTAGTAATGTGAACCTATATGCATATAGTTAAAAATGTACAAAATACATTGTGTCACATTATATGTTTGAATGTTTTAGGAATAAACTTGGTTCAGTCATAATTGGAGCTGAAAATACCATCAAGACTCTCATCTACCTCTGTTGCTTTCTTTTGCATTGACTTTATTTTCCAATTTTCCATTAGGATTTCTCTGTGTGGTATGTGAAATGGCTCCCAATGATTCTAGCAATACATCCTTATTTTAGCTAAAGGTACTGAGGAAAGAGAGCATTTTCTCATGACTAGCTCCAGCAACAGCTTAGAGAGAACTTATCACTTTTATTTTCTCTTCTTATCTCAAATTTTTCAAATGACCTCTGTTCTCAAGTTGTAGCCATTTGTTTATTTTTTTTTACTTTGCATAGAAGAAATCTCCAGGAAATATGTCTGTGACAGATGTTGTTAGTTGACTTTGTAATCCTATCTAATAAAAGAGCAATATGCAAATTAACCATCACTCCACCACACCCAAAAGCCACACCTACCAGTCAATCAGGAGCAAGTATGCAAATTAACCCAACCAAGATGGCTGCAGCCACAGAGTGAGCAGGAGGCTTGGGTTTCCCTGGCATGGAGGAAGCCAAGCATTCTGCATACCCTGACAGGCCCAGGCCTCCACTTAAAGCTACAAAGTTTCAATTATAAAAGATTAATAAATTCCAGATACCAGGCCTCCACTTGGGTCACCGGAGGGACATGGTCAGCCTGCAAACCACCACAGGCTCCTTGTCCAGGCCACCCCACGCCCCAAGGGAACCCCCACCCTCATTCGAGACACTCTTCAGGGCAAACCAACCAGCTCCTGCCCATGCACCAGGCCTCTATCCTAGTTAATAAAAGAGTAATATGCAGATTGACCATCACTCCAACATACAAGATGGCTGTCCGCATTGTGGTAAAAAATGGCTGCCCCATGTGGACACAAGGTGTCCAGCTGTGGAGGGCAGTTAGGTGGGACCAGGCCTGCAAGGAAGTACAGTTGTGGGTGATAAGGCCAGCAGGGGAGGGCAGTTGGGAGGGACCAGGCCTGCAAGGGTGAGCAGTTGGGGATAATTAAGCCTGCAGGGAAGAGCAATTAGGGGTGACCATGATGGCAGAGGAGCGAAGTTGGGAGCAACCAAGCCTGCAGGGAAGGGCAGTTGGGAAAGACCCAGGCCTATTGGGGAGAACAGTTGGGGTGAAATCATTCTGAGTATGCCATCACTCTTTGCCTAAACCATTATTCCTACCTGGAATGGTTTTCTCCCTAATTCCCTGCTTTTTAGCCTTCAGTGGAGGTCAAAGTAGGACTGTAGGGAAGGGCAGTTAGGAGTGACCAGGCCTGCAGAGGAGAGAAGTAGGGGCAATCAGGATGGCAAGGGAGCTGTTAGGCATCAATCAGACTGGCAGGGGAGTGGTTAGGGATTGATTAGGCTGGCCTGAAGAAGCAGTTAGGGGCAATCAGGAAGGCAGGCAGGTGAGCATTTGGGAGCCAGCAGTCCTGGATTGTGAGAGGAATAACTCACTGCCCTACTAGGATCGGGCCTAAATGGGCAGTTGGACATCCCTCGAGCAGTCCTAGATTGGAGAGGGTACAGGCTGGGCTGAGGGACACACACCCCTTGCACAAATTTTATGCACCGGGCCTCTAGTATACTACATTGTCCCTTACCAAGAAAACCTCAGGTCATTTTCTGTTTGTTTTTTTGGTTTTGGTTTTGGTAGAACTGTATCAGTTAAGATCCATTCACAGAGAGTGATGACATTATTCCACTGTGGTATCTGAGAAAATATCTTACCACCTGATGTATTCTTTTTTCTCCTTTTTGAAATGAATATGCATTAAATGTCATTGTAGCAAGATTATGGCAGCCATGAGGTGAAAAGTGTGAGGATAAAAGCATCCATATTAAGAAAAGTAAAGTAGAAAGACAGAAAAGCTTTGGTCCCTTATAGTCTTATTGAACTACCATACCCACTGTGAAAAGTCTAACTTCATATATTTTCTGCATAATATTGCCACTGTTACAGGGTTTTCTTTATTTGCAGTCTGGTTTCTTAAAAATTTTTTTCTAAGGTACTTTGGGCATTTAGAGTTTTTAATCTGAAATACTTGTGTGATTTGGATATACTTTTCCTAAGGCCATTTTTTGATTTGTTAGATAGATCCTGAGAATAGATGCAAAAGGGCAACCCTTGTGGTGAGAAAAGTCAGAACAAAGCTGAGCTTCACAGATACCTAATATCTCTCTCTTTGCAAAATGGAAGACTGTTTTTTAAAAACCAGGTTCTATTTTCCATAAAGAGAAGGCAATGCATTATGATCTCCCTTGTGCCAAATCTCTCTTCATTATGAACCCCCTCCTTTCTAAAGTTAAATGCCTCTCCCCACACATAGATACAGACTCTATATCACACTTTCTTTCTACTGAATTTGACCGATAAAATCTAAATAACTAATACAATAAGGAAAAGACAATGTAATAAGAAATATACTATTTAAAAAGTTTCCATTAAAATAAGAAGGAGAGGATATACAGAGTAGTCATTAAATTCAAGCTATCTTTGGGGTAAAAATAGGTCTGTAACTGAAAATGGGAAAGTAAACAATGTATGGAAATTTTCTTCTCCCTCTTTGTTTATTGCTTATAAATAGTGTGTGTGTGTGTGTGTGTTATTGCATGACAATTCTCCATTTTTTCTTGGCATTTCTGCACATATTGTGACAGCTTTTCTTTAATTCTAGACTATATTTTCATAGATGTTGGTATAGCCAATAGCCTAGGATTTCAGAGACAATGTCTTCCTTTGGGGCAAGGGCATATATGTTTACAATCTAAGATAATAAAGATAATGTCTTCCTATGGGACACAGGTTGGGTAAATTTGTTAGCAGCCACCTTATTAGTGGGGAGTTTTTTCCTAAACTCGCAGTTCCTCAGCTGGGAGGCAAATCCTCTATAAATGCAGGATCCATCTGGACTGCTCTGTATCATTCCCATGAGACGTGGTGGGTAAAGGGAACGGAGGAGAACAGAAAGCACATGCTGCCTGCTGTGCCATTAGTAACAAAGAATTCTGTATCTGAGCCAGCAGTCTTGTGTCTGCTGCCAGCATCCTTGAAATCATAGCAAGGTAATCTATTAGCTTGCAAGTCAAATAAAATCTAAATCCTCCACAGTTCTGGGTATACTAATAGTATTAATCAACATTACCTCAGTAGCCAAAAGTTACCTAAAATATACTTCCCATATTTATCTCTTAAAGCTTTTGATATTGTAAAAAAAAAAGGACTTGTAATGCTATGTCTTATAAATTACTTTCTCCATGAATCTTTTGCAGGTGCTCTTTTGAATCAATTACTCCTATTTTTCTCTCTTTAGTACTTTGCAATTAGCATGTTGTTTAATTAATCCTACTCTTTAACATTAACTTTGCATATGATGTCTTTCCATTTGATTGTGAATAACTTGTGAGGAAGAATGATATTTTGTTTATCTTGTATTTGCTAAAGCAACTGTCTAGTGATTTGCTTAAGTGTAGAATAACACATGCTTTTGAATTATCAAAAATAATGCTATTATTAAAATACATTTGTTAATAATTATTGGCATAAGTACATAATTCACACAGCACTTCAGAGTTTTCAAATGGTTCTCGGATATTATATAAGGTAATTAATTTTATTCTAACATTCCTTTGCAATAGAAATATTATATGAAGGAAAAAATGCACTGCATGGACTCAAATCTTTCTAGCTTCATATATTTCCTTTGGAATAGTCATTACTCTGTCATTATCAGTTGTTTGCTTTATTTTTAATTTCATACCTCTCACAAATATTAAATAAAGATGCCACTTTTTTATTTTATTCTCTCATGTTGCCTGAAGGCTTTCTTCCAGAAAAGTTCAAAGTCATTACTCAATTTAAGAAATGTTACATGAAGAAAGATACTAAAAAGGTCCAGAACTATATGTTATGAGCCTTCTAAAGAAAACAGGCAATTATTTTTCATGCTAAGATGAAAGAAAGTGTTAAGTTTATGTTAATAAAGAGTCATTTTAACAGAACATTGGAGCAGATTAAAAGTCATAAAAAAGAATTTCATATAAAAACTTGTCAAATTGTAAACCATGTAAATTGTCTACTATAGTTGTTATTATTATTTTAATCCCCAGCTCATAATGCTCTTCATAATCACTGTAAAATCTTAAAAGAAAATAGACATGATTACAAGTTTCAAGAAATAATAGGGTCTAGAACATATTATGCTGGCTCTTGCTCTTTAAAATATTACATTAGACACAATGAATTAATATATTTCACTGAAACATCCCAGTGAACATTAAATTATTTGACTGAAAATGAACCCCTCCTCTGTTTGATTGCTTATGTGTGTTTGTACATTGGAGAAGAAGGAGGGTAGGTAGTAGGAGAAAATTTGTGTATGTAGAGCTATTTTCCAACATAGCTGATTATTTTGGATCACAACCAGAAAAAAATCCCACAATATTTATTATGACACTTTGTCCAAAAAAAAGAAACAAATAAAAACTTATTTGTTGTCTATATATTGTCTCTGGATTAGAAAATATCCAGGATTATTTGAAAAATAAATTTCTGTATTTACAGTAGAAATAATAAGAGAACTGTGTTAAGTAATCAACAATTGAACAAAAGGTTGCAATAGTACTCTATGATCTAGAAATTCTTCATATGCTTTTAGTGAAACTTTACCTACATATTTTGCACATGCTACTGAGATAATGTAGAGCATGAATGTGCGGTTTGGGAAAATATAATTTCCCCAAAATATAGGTAAGAATATTTAATATCATTAAATAATTGTGAAAATCATTCCTATGATGAAATATTTTAATCATGCATTTTGTTTTCAATGTGACACATTTATAGAATTACAAAGGAAATAAAATAGTAAAATGATCCTATTTTAATTAATAATTTTAAAGTGAAATTAATTTGTTAACATCTCCTGAAAGAAATAGCTTAGGACTATTTAAACAATCCCTTATATATATACATACTTTTAGGACAAGAGACTGTCATTTAATTGTATTGCTAAATTTATATCATGTTACTAAAAAATGCATTTATTGTATGAGACTAAATCAGAGAATTGAGGCTGAAAAGGCAGTGTAGCCTAGACTAGTAACGCCAGTGACCTGGCATGGTACTCTCAGTCTTCCTGACCCTTTCTGAAGGATGCAGCTGCAACTCAGCTCCAACTTGGCCTTTATTAGAAAACATTATAGTAGAGTCTTCACCCTTAACTTCACCTAACCCCACTCCTTCTTACACTCCAGATTGAACCTATCAAAAAAAAATCCCCTCTACCTTTAAAATATGTCTAGAATTTTAACTCAGTTGAATTCTGTATCAACTATTAAACTATTGGACTAGCTTCCTAACAGATATCTCTGTTTCTGCCTTCTCTCTCTCTCTCTCTCTCTCTCTCTCTCTCTCTCTCTCTCTCTCTCTCTCACACTCACATACAGTAATTAATTTATTAAATCAAGTTATGCACTCAAAGGCAAAACTCTCTGTTATCACTCAAAGTAAAAGATAAAATCTTCACATTCTCTGTTATCATTGATGCCTCTATATATCTCCCCTCCCACTCTTTTCTTTTCTGAAATCAATAAAAATATCTATAGAAAAAAAATAAAACTCTTACAATGGCCTACAGGGTCCCATATATTCTCATTCCATTCTATCTTTCTGATTTAATATACTGCTTATCTAATTTCCTCACATCTCTTTAGCCACAAAGAAGTAAATGCTATTATTGGAAAACAGGTGACTCATACTCACACCTCAAGGTCTTACTTGTTCTCTTTGCTTGTGAAGCTCTTTCTCCTCTATAACACTAACATACCCGTGATGGTGAACCTGACATACATGTCAGCACTGACACGTGTAGCCATTTTTGATGACATGCAGCCTCATGCGGTCACATACAGAGAAGTATGGGGCTGCATGCTGAGAAGGACATTTCATCCTCGGCTACTGCACCTGTCCATGCGGTAGCCGAGGATGAAACATTTGCTGTAGTGTAATGTAGTCAGTCTGTGCCAGAGGGCTGCAAGCCAAAACAACAGAACTCTGGCACAGAAAGTCTAGTTCTGGGACTTCCAATTAGGCCATTAGGGGATCTTTGACCTCACTTCCAGCCAGTGGAGCAGGGAGCAGCGGAATGCCGCGGGGGATGCATCTCTGGGGGCCCTGTGATCGCCATTACCAGCAACCACATAACCACAGCAACCATCATCCAATCTACTGTTCTGGGGTGTCCTGGATTTCTAATTGACCATCATTACTGAGATAAGTGAGGGGGAGGCTGAAAGGGGCGAGGGCCTGTGCTATGGGTGCCATTTCCCACCATTAGAAATAGCAGCAGCCATCTAATTTATATAAGGAATGCCATTTTGCAGCATAGTGCAGACTCCATTTTACCAATATTACTGTTGTGCATCCTTATTAACCCCTATTTCTGCTTATTAACTCTGCCCTTTCCTAAAAGACAATTACCTGTGCCATCTAGTGGACAGTTAGGCTAGTTAACCCCTAATTACCTGCAGGGCTAACAGGCTATCTATAATTCTATCTTCTGTCACCAGCCCCCTGATGGAGAACTCAAAAAAAAAAAAAAAAAGGTTAAGTAAAGGAAGTGGTAGTAGCAGTAGCCGACCCTTTCAAGAGACATGGACTGAGATATATGGCATAATAGAAAAAAAATGGCAGATCATTTTGTGTTCTATTTACTGAAACAGTAGTAGACAGAACATGGAATATAAAGAGACATTTTGAAACTAATCATTCCCAGGTCTTGAAAAAAAGTGAGGATGACAGGAAGGAATACATTTTCAGACAACTACACCTTTATAAGAGCCAATCTAATTCCATACTTAAATTTATAAAAGCCTCTACAAATTTAACATCCGCAAGTTTTAGCATTGCTCACTCCATAGCTCAGCATGGAAAAGCACTCAGTAAGGGAGAATTTATTAAAGAAACTCTCTTAAGATGTGCACCAGTTCTATTTCACGATATGCAGAATAAAGATGTAATTATTAAGAGAATATCTGAGTTACCACTTAGTAGAAGTATCATAAAAGACCAAATAATGAGACTGAACACAAACGTACAGCATCAATTACAGAGAGACATAATAATTGTAAATATTTTTTTATCTCTCTTGATGAAACTACTAATGTCACATCACATGCCAGTTGGCCATTATTGGTTGATATTCTGATGGTCTCACAATGAGAGAAGAGTTGATAATATTAGTATCAGTGCCAACAAGTACATGAGGAAGTGAAATATGTAAGGTTGTTATACAAACATTCCGTGACCTAAGCATTGATATCTCTAAAGTTGTGTCAGTGATGACAAATGGGGCACTAAACATGGTGGGAAAAAAGTAGGATTTGTCAAATTGTTTATGGAAGCCATTGGACATACAATTGTGCCTTTTCATTGTATTATCCATCAGGAGGTTTTATGTGCCAAGGCAGGATTCACCAACTTAAAGGACTGAATGTCAGTTGTTACAAAAATAGTTCATTAAATAGTTGCTCTCCCACTTCACAAGTGAGAATTTTCTGCACTTTTACTGGAGGTTGATTCCACCTACAGTGGACTGCTGATGTATAATAATATAAGATGGCTGAGCAGAGGCAAAGTTCTTGAGTGCTTTGTGGAGTGCTTTGAAGAAATTAAGGTGTTTCTTGAGGAGAAGGATCTGGGAAACTTTTCTCAGCTCAATGATGATAAGTGGGTCAACACCCTGATGTTTTTACAGATGTCTCTGTTCATATTAATGAACTGAACTTACAGTTACAAGGTTTTGGCAAAAGTATTGACGTTATGTTTGGATACATAAAAGCTTTTGAAAGTAAACTTAAAATTTTTAAGTGAGATGTAGAAACTAAAACTTATAAATATTTTCCTCAAGTTACAAAGTATTTTGAGAAGGCCAGTGCAGCTGTACAAAATAAAATGGAACTTTTGCATATAAAGTACTAGCATGTTTTATATCATTACTTGACCAGTTCAGTGATAGATTTAATCAATTCAGAAGCCTAGAACAGACCATAAAAATGATTAAGTATTCTGATGTAGTAGTCTACAGTAGTTTGAAATTACATGGTTTCCAACGGATGCAAATTGATGATTTGGAGATGCAATTTGCAGAATTTCAAGACAGCATCTTGGCTCAGATGTTTGTCGACTTGAGGTCAAAGCTTGAGAGTCTGGAAAGGTGCCGCTTGGAGAATCAAGAAGAGTGCCACTATGAACAGGATATTTGGAGTGCCTGGAACCAATTACCAGACACTTTTAGCACCCTGAAAAATATAGCAATGGCTTTACTCAAAATTTTTCCCTCTAGGTACTTTTGTGAGACCTTATTCTCAGCACTAAATAATATCAAAACCAACAAAAGAAACAGATTGGCAGATGAATTTAGTAGTGCTTGCTTGGGCTTGAAGTGTACAAAATACCAACCTTCAATTGAATGTTTAGCCATTGAAATTCAGCAACATAAAAGTCACTAATAGGCAAGTTAGTTAAAGAATTCCTCCTCCCCCTCACTTATCTTAGTTCATGGCACACCACACAAGTTAAATAATATCAAGACCAACAAAAGAAACTGACTGACAGATGAACAAAGAAATCAGTAAGCAGGTAAGTTAAATAATTAGGTTTTGGTTTATTAAATACAGTTACATATTATAATTAGACATTTTTGTTATTTAAACTATAAATATCACCAAATTATGTGTTTTTTTCTCAAAGTGACACACTACCCGAGTTATTCTCAGTTTTTTGGCAAATTTTCACATACCAATCTCAAAACATTGCCCATTACTAATCTATACTAATAAAAGGGTAATATGCTAATTAGACTGGGAGGTCTTCCAGATGTCCTTCCATACAAAGTCATTGTGGTGGGGTCAAGGAAGAGGCAGGTTACAGGTGATCAGGTCAGCAGAGGGGTCCAGGGGGGAAGGAAGAGGAAAGGGAAGTTGGGGTGAGCAGGCCATCAGGGGAGCAGTTGGGGGCTATCAGCTGGCATAAAGGTTAGCAGTTAGGACCCAATGGTCTCGGATTACGAGAGGCATGTCTGACTGCCAGTTTAGGCCCAATATGTGAGAAACTGGCAGTTGGACATGCCCCAAGGGGTCCCAGATTGGAGAGGGTACAGGCTAATCTGAGGGACACCCCCTCAATGCACAAATTTCATGCACTCGGCCACTAGTCTATAGTAATAAAATGATAATATACTAATTAGACTGGGACACCTTTGGATGTCCTACTGGACATAGCCAGGGTCTTGGCTGGCCTGTTAACTGCCCCCAAATGGCCCTCAGCCCCTCACCCAGGTTGGCCCTTGTCCAAAAGGGGACCCCCACCCTGATCCAGGACCCTCTTCAGGGCAGACCAGCTTGCCCCTCCCTCCCATGCACCAGGCCTCTATCTATACCAATAAAAGCATAACATGCTAATTAGATGGGAGACCTTCCAGACAAAGCTATGGTGGCGGGGCCAAGGCAAAGGTGTTTAGAGGAGATCAGGCTAGAATGGGAGGGAAGTTGGGGGTGATCAGGCTGGTAGGGGGGCAGTTGGGGCAAGCAGGCTGGCAGGGGACAGTTGGGGGAGATCAAGCCATGGGGGAGGGCAGTTAGGGGGAAGCAGGCAAGCGTGCAGAGTGGTTAGGGGCAATCAGGCAGGCAGGCAGGCAGGTGAGCAGTTAGGAGCCAGCAATCCAGGTAGTCAGACATCTCTCGAGAGGTCCCAGATTGGAGAGGGTGCAGTCCCCGGCTGAGGGACTCCCCTATCCCCAACCCCCCGCTGTGCACAAATTTTATGCACTGGGCCACTCGTTTCCTTATAATCTGGTAAAAATCTAACTAGTGTGACATCAACAACATTTACTGCAATACAATTTTAATACTATCTTCCTGGAGTCTGCAACAGAACCCACAAGTTACGGGCTCAATTCTCTATGAGACCACACTTATTTCAGATGCCAGACACACTGTAGGGGCCCCAAGCCATGTGCACCTCTGACCAACTGGCTATAAATACATGGCCTTTCCTGACCTTCTAAAGTTCAATAATTCACTAGAATGACTCACAGAACTCAGAAAAGTACTATATGTAGAATGAGGTCTGAAAAGGTCCAAAATATGGAACTTCCAGTGTCCTGTCTCCGTGGAATCTGGGTGCTGCTTCACCTTATTAGTAATCAATGTGTTCACCAACCAGGAAGCTCTCGTGAACTTCTGTGTCTAGCATTTTTATTGGACCTTCATTAAGTAAGCATCATTTATGAAATCATTGGCCTTGTGATTTACTAGTAATTCAATCTCCAGCTTCTCTCCCTTCTTGGAAGGTGGGATGGCACAAAATGCCAATCCTTTAATCACATAGTTTGTCTTCCTGGTGACTAGGTCACATCCTGAAGCTATCTAGTGTCCCACCATGGGCTGCCTTATAACCATACAGACCTACTTCTATCACATGGGAAATTCTAGGGATTTAAATCTGGGACAAAGACCAGAAACTGTTATACCACCTCATATCTTCTAAGTCAATTCTCCAATGTCACATGCGTCACATTCTCAGTCAGACCTTCCCTAATAAAAGAGTAATAAAAGAGTCTGACTTCATTGTTTCATGTTTGACCACTGACTTCTTTTAGAATTCACTCTCATTCCTCTTTGGCCTCCTGTCCAGATAGGCTGACAAGAATGCACATGCATGCCTCCTTCTTTGATCTCAGTGGGAAATTCAAACTTTGAAAGTCTTCAGCTTGCACACAGGAACTCTCCCCCAGCTACCTCCCAGCAACTTGAAAGGCCCAACCTAGTTCCCCCACCTTCAGCAAGCCAGTCAAAGCCTTCTTCTGCATATTTTTTTCACCCCTGAGACCATTGTGTGAAAGATAAACTTTCTCTCTTATTCTCTTGGCAGGTGGAGTGTCAACAGTCTTGGCATTTGAACCACATTTCGGTGGAGAGCTATCTTGCCTTTCTCTATATGTATATATGCAGGGTGCCCTCAAAATGTATACACTTTGAATAATTAAAAAAGCAGTGTTTATTAAAATACAGTTCATTTTCAAAATGTAATAGAATAAGCTGTTAAAATGTTCATTCATTTCTGGGGACACCCTGTATATGAGGTTAAAAACCACATCTCATCCTCATCTCCATATAATTTGCCAGTTGATGCAGCATTAGCTTATTTTGAATTAAATTATCAGCTGATTCAGAGAGAAAAATCATAACTATTTAACTAACACTCTCTGTGGGTCAGTAGTTTGCCTGAATTTAGGTAGCCAGTTCTTCTAATCTCCACCAGGCTCACCCATGAGTCTGGTTAGTTGTCAGTTAACCAGGAAACTCTTGTTTGGTTTGACTGGATGTTGATTGGGGCAACAGGAGCAATAAATCTTGTGACTCTTAACTTCAAGCAAGAGCCTGTGCCAATGATAGCTTAGGAAGATTGCAAGAATGAGGATGAAAATGTTCCAATCCAATAAGATATTGTTTCTACCACCTCCTACTGGTTAAAGTAAGTCACAAACCAAGCTCAGGTTTAAGGGGTAGAAAATGTCCCTTCATTGTTTTGCATTCTTTTTAACATTTTGGTGTATTTGTTCCAGATCTATGATATATGTACTACAATATGCTCACACATTTTTTAGAGTTGTGCAGGGGAGGGAAATATCACCAAAAAGTTCACTGTTTTGTAGCTTGCTTTTTCCCTCACTTAGACACTGTGAAAGTCTGTTTTATTAATAACTCCAAAGCATTTTATTGTATGACCTAACCACAATCTATTCAATTGCTTCCTCATGGTAAATTTAGTTTCCAACTTTTAGAAAAAAAATAAGCAGTTATTTTGAAGTCAGCAAAAAACATTTAAGGATACATAGTTGCAAAAGCAATACACAATGTAATAAAATTATCATAATGTAAAAACTCAGTGCCTACTACTATCCATTTTTGACCAATTTCTTATTTTGTCCAAATTGTTATTTCTAGTTTCACTTGGTTCCATCCCAATCCATTCCTTTACTTCTTGGATGAGAAGAGATAAAAAGACACATTGTAAGGGGCATAGGATCAGGAAAGGAAAACATATCATGCAGTGAATACACAGATCCATTTGTGTTGGGGGAGGCCCCAGGCAAGACACTTTGAGCATTCTCTAAATCTTTGTGCTGGCTAAATTTAAGGTGCTCGGAAAAAACAGGTCTTGGAAAAACATATTCACCAATGAGGCTGGATATGTTATCAGCTTGGCTTAATTTTGCCTCAGGTGTCCTGGAGAGCGCCTTGATATGTAAATGCAGGCTTGCCCTGGGAATGGGTGAATGAATAGGGCCTGGGTTCACCAAAACTCCTTTGATCCTAATGTTGGAGAAACACTTTGTATTGTGGATTATAAATAAACACAGCTTCATGGGCTCAGGGTCATTGTGTCTCCATGAGAAGGAGAACAGATGCATACCTGGCCCTAGCTTTTTAATTCTACTTCTGTGTATTTCTCTTTTATTTGTTATTTTTCTTAATCCTCAGCTCCTCCACTCAGAAACTGAACCCAGTCTCTCTTCACACTGGACGTGGGAGAAAGAGAGAGGAAAAAAAACACCCTCCATACATTTGCTCATTTCCTCTAGGGAAAAAAAAAATTCTGAAAATTCCTCCCTCCTCATTATCTAACAACTAGAGGCCTGGTACACAAAATTTGTGCACGAAGCAGAGCAGGGAGTTCCGTCAGCCCAGCCTGTACCCTCTCCAATTGAAGACCCATTGGGGGATGTCCAACTGCTGGTTTAGGACCCATTTTGGGTATTCAACTGCCAATCCCCAGGTATTGGGCCTAAACCAGCAGTCAGACATCCCTCTTGCAATCTGGGACTGCTGGCTCCTAACTACTCACCTGCCTGCCTGTCTGATTACCCCTAACCCCTCTGACTGCCTACCTGATCATCCCTAACAGCTCTCCCCTACCGGCCTAATATCATTCCCAACTGCCTTCCCCTGCAAGCCTGATCTCACCCACAACTGCCTTCCTCTGCTAGCCAACATGGTTCTAATTGGTCAGTTTCTATGCCAGTCAGTGTCTACTTCCTAGTCAGCCATTGGTTCCCCACAGCACCCACATTTGGTTCTTATTGGTCAGTTCCTATGCCAGTCAGCATCTCTGGACCTATCAATTTGACCTGATCAGAAAGGCAGGGCTGATCAGCAGCCCTGGTGGAGGCCTGGAGAGAAATGAAGGTGCAACTGCTAGCCAGTCTGGGAGAGAAAGAGAGAAACAAGTGCTAATCAGAAGCTTCCCCAGAGGCAACAGATCAGTCCCTGCTTCTCTCTTCAGGCCTCTCTCTGGTCCAGATTCACAGCTGGGTCAGCAGTCAGTGCTGGGACACTGTGCCTGCAGCAGAAGCAGCAGAAGCAGTCATTGCTGGGTTGCCATGGCAATGAATGCTTACTATGTACCATGAAGTAAACTGTAACCAGAATTTTCTATCAGTACACTACAACACTGATCTATTCTTCCTATAATTTCTGAAAATAAATATTCTCTTTAAAACATGTTTCTATGATTAAAACACTCTTCTTGATCCACTTACCTGAAATGTCCTCCCCCTTACTCCCTCATCAAATCACTATCTACGGTAGGATAAATGAAATCTATTACCTTCATTTAGGAAAGATTTTGTTTGTGTTCTTTTATCTAATAATTTCTGTTTACTCAATTATAATAGCTGAGTATTTTTAAAAGTTGGGTTTTTTTCTTGCTCTTCCTTATATATTTAGGTCCTTTGGGATAATAATGGAGTTACATGATTTTTTTGCAAATGCCCACAGCTTCTAGGTTAAGTGCTTCACAGACATTGATATAAATGATGTCAATAATGGCTGGATGTTACAATGTGTTCTACCTTACACCAAGAAAGCACTAATTTTACTTCTACTTGGTGTTTGAAGTCACTGAAAAAGGAGTAAAAGGAGACTGAACTAGAAAGCTAGGTATCAAGGAAGATCCTGAGAATAAGGACACATCTAGACTTGGATTTAACTAAAGGTGGTGACTATATGCAATGGTGGTGAAACTATTTGGTAACTGAGGCAATAATCTTTTGTTTAGGAATGGCAGTTTTATTAAGATGTAATAAGACAGAAATGCTGCAAAATTTGTACTGTGATACAAGAAATGACAGAAACTTGTCTGTCATAGTTTGGAGTAAAATAAAATGAAATATGAGAATGAAAGGATATAATTAAGTTTCAAAATATTCCTAGAGTGACCAATGTTACATAGAAAAAAAAAAAAACACCAAAAAACCTGTTCCCTACTGAATATGCTAAATGTCAGTATGTTACAATAAAAATAAGTTTGGAACAAAAGAGGATAAGACATTGGTAAAATGATAGATAATGAATGATTCAATTGTGTTGATAAAGACTGTAGTCCCTGAAAAATGAAAACAATAGGTAGGAATAAGTAGGTAGTCATCTTAAAGTAATTTGCAGTTATATTTTGCTCTTTCCCTTTAACTTCTATCTCCTTTTTTGTAACAACTTAATTCTGAAACTATGTTTTAGCTATCTTGAAATTTCTTGCTGGATATTGCTTGACTTTATCATAAAAAATAAAATAGTAAAAAGAAAGGAATGTAAAGTTAAAACAAAGAAATAAGAGTCTCTTGATCTACATTTTATAAAATATCCTAATCTCTGTATTAAATTGCCATGTAGGCTTAAAAATAAGAAAAATATTCCCTCTGCATGATTTCAATACAGGAAGCCAATGCGGAGGGGAGAAAGTGTGATTCTTGAAGATTCCCAAGCAATTATTTAGAAATGTTTGGCTGTAACTGATTCTGCGGGACAAGTGGTGCCCAGTTTATCCTTTTATGATACATTTTTATGATACATGGTATATATACCCAACTCTCCTGTATTACTCAAACTGCACTCTTCCTTGATCTTCAGAACACTAGTTTTCAAATACACACAAACTAAAAATCTAAAACACCTACCTCTTGTATGAAATAAATGCTTGATTTGTTAATTAATTTCCCCCCTTAGGAACAAATAAAAATAATAGAATATTGAGTGAATTTATTTCTATGAACTAGACTAGTGGGAGCTTGTATCATAAAAATACAGGTATGGGCTTAAAAATGGCAGGTAAATTTATTTTGCAGTCATGAGCAGGTGAGCCTTGAGTTATAGAAGTTACATGTTTATAGTGCTATAAGTTTGAAGAAAAGTTCACATATTGTATGATACTAATAGCAAGGTGCAGTGGGTTTTATAGAAGTATCCATTTAATATTTTCAATGCTCCCATATTATAAGCATTAGTCATATATATATATAGCTGTATATATATATGTGTGTGTGTTTATGTATATATATATATATATAGTTGTATATATGTATATACATATATATACACTTATATATAAAACTAATACTTTATCATGTCATAAAGCTAACACATGATTGTGTTTTCTAAACCCAGAGATAGTGTTCATTTCTATATGTACCGTGCTCCATTCAAAATATATATTAAATCCACAAGTGAGGTAATAAAAATATGCTAAGGGTGAAAATAAATAGAAATGAATAATTCAGTTAGAGATTATTGAAGAACTCTTAGGAGTGGGTGTTGAGATTTAACATAGGTCTTCAACCAATTAGCCTGAGAACAGCTCTTGAGACAGATCAGAACACATGGAAGGCAAAGAAACAGTTGACTTGTGGAATAATGATGGAAGGGTTAGCTGGCTAGCTTAATTAGGAAGGTTTAGGGAGTGAAGAGGGACCATGTGAGAGGAATACAAAGAGACTTGGAGATGCCAGGGTGCTTGTCTTACTGGTACAGAGGATAGGGAAATGCTCCAGGCAGATGGAAATATTTCTGGCCTCAGCACTTAAAACAGCCATAAACCAAGGACAGAGATATCTCTGGCCTGAGCATCTGGGAGATTACAGGCAACTCCAACCAGCAAGATAAGGGGGGAGAGAAAGAAGAGGGTATCATGTGGGCTTTGAACTTTGAAACTAATATCATGTAGCAGAATGGTCAATGAGGAAAGCACCAAGATCCTAAATCAAGGAAGGATCCAATTAGAAAGGGTCAGGTTCAGACAAAGAACTGCAGCATATATACACCAGAAACAAAGGGACAGGAAACACATTTTTCTAGATTGATTTTCCCCTTAGAGTGAGAGAGAGCAGGCATTTCCCACGGGGTGCCCCCCCCCCCGCCCCCATGGAGTCCCTTTGGAGATACCACTGCTCAGATGGAGTTTGCATCTGCTTCCAATAAACTCTATATTTTTTTTTTATTAAAGAAGCATTTTTGTCCACGAGTTTATTCTTCAAACTTTGTGAGGACAAGAACCCATGGGAAGGAAACTGCACAACAAACTCCTGTGTTTCAATGAGATATTCAAGGCAGCTGGTAGGGAAGGTGTGTCAGAAGGTATCATTGAATCCAAGCCTGGGGCCATACACTAAAGGCTAGCACCTTGAGGTTTGTATTACAGGCATAGTCATTTTTCAGGAGAGTAACATAACTCTATAAATTGGTTGAATGACTAAATAAGTGTGTATGTCAAAAGAAAAGTATTTTAGTTTTGAGGTTTCTATACTACATGACATTATGAATTTAGAATTTTCCATTATGTTACTTATAAACAAAAAACAAACAAAAAAACATTTCCTTGAAAATGGTTCATTAACAGGACAAGTAGAGCAGCTTATTTTTTTTATTATAGACTATACTTCTATAAGAATATTCCTGAAAGTTTTTTTGAAATGGTGACATTTTCTGTGATAGGTGTTTTATGCAACAGCTGTTTAATTGACAATTTTTGAATTTCATCTTCATCTTTCCACTCATTAACTATTCATTTTGAGTTAAAAAAATAAAATAAAATCCATCTGCAGTCTTTTTCCCTTACCCAATACCAATTTTTCATTTCCTGACGTGCCCAGTTTTGCATTTGAAAAGACCTGTGCTTGTTATCTGATGAACAATGTGTCATCTTGTTCACAGAAGAGGTGTCAGATCCCTTCCACTGTTTAGTGGTTCTCACCTACATTACTCTTGAGAAAACACTCTAAAGACACAACCAGACGGTTTTTCTCACATATCTGAGGTGCAGTTTTAGTTATGTTTCAACACTTATTGAGTGGCTATTTCTTCTCTTCTCCATGGTTTAAGGTGACAACTAGATTAATGTTCAAAAACATACATGGAAAATAAATTCTCAGTAAGTCCTTCCTTAGAAAGTCTTTATACAGAATTCTGGCAGACTGAGTTCACAGACTGAGCAACCCTCAGTGCCGCAGAAATGTTTCATCTTACTGGAGTTATTTGCTGCAATTGAAATGAGGTCAGGGAGTCTCTTGAATTCATCATGCCATACCAATTACTCTGATTCCTCTTCTAATACTGGGTGAGATGATGTAATTAGCATTACTGGAAAAGGCATCATCTGAGGGGTAATTTTTATAGCCTTGTAGTTAGAGTAATTACTACTGTACAGAGCTGGGAGTGAAACTCCTTCTACTAACCTTTACCAATCAAGTCATAACAATTGCTTTTCATTTCCTGTCTTCTACCCACATCTCAGAACCCACAGGTGTCAGTGCTTCAGAGTGCAGTACCACTATTTGCATTGCCAAATATAAAGCCATTGTATAGGCTTCATGCTTTTAACCTTCATCTGCCGTTGACCAGTAGACTGGCTAACGCTAATCATTTCATTCCCTCACATTGTCAAAAGCTAAATAATGTCTTAATAACAGTGACTGATTAGGAAATTACTTCCTTTATTCCACTGGCTTTCTGAATTCAGGGATACAAAGAAAAAAAATTCTTATACTCCAAATGTAGTTTTTCTTCCTCTGAATATGTTAGAGATTACTCTCACTTTAATTTGTTACTGTGAATCAAGAATGTTATTTGCATTTTCCCAAGTGCTTGAAATTATACTGATTGCTCAACTTGAGCAGAAATAGTTTCTTATAAGGATGTAAAGGAAAGTCAGTATGGTAAGCAGAATCATCAGCAGCACCACCCCACACCAACCATTACCATGTGCCTATCCTTGGATCCTGTGAATATGCTACATCATCTGAAAAAGATGACTTTGCAGGTATAATTAAATTGTACATGTTAATAGAGATTAACCTGGATTATCCAGATGAACCCAATCGTTTCAAAGAAACTCTTATAAATAGAGAAATTTATCCCACTGGAGATAGAGATCTGTTGCAGCAGGGCAAGTCAGCTTTGAAGTGTTAGAAGGACTTCAACTACTGCTGTCTTTGAAAATGGAGGCAGCCACGTGACAAGGGATACAGGTGGCCTTGAGGAGATGAAAGAGACTTTTGCTGATAGGCAGCAAGACAACAGGGACTTCAGTCTTACAACTGATCATAGAAACCCAAAACAGTGGCTTCTGTTTACTGGAGGAAATCCTCCTCAAACCCTCCTTACCTTTGATAAAAGTACTCCTTGTTAAAGCACGCTACCTTTCATAAAGAAGCACGAATGACTTCAAGGTGAAGCCAAGAGTCCAGAGGCCTGAGCCAAGAACTAAGGAGGACTCTTCCCAACCCTTGCTTGCCTTCAATTTAAAAATGCTTTGGACTGGTAACTCTGTTTAATTATCCATATCCCCACTTTTTGAATGAAGGTATCTGTAACTGATATCTATGTATGTCCTTCTATACTGTGTTGGAAGTAGATAACTTAGATATGTATATGTTCACAGATGGAGAGGAATTGTGCCTCCACATTATTTCATGGATTATACCAACACTTTCATTCTCACCATTTAGGTGATGTAGCTTCATTAGATTATTGAGATGATGAAATTTTAGATTTTTGAGCTGATGAGATTTAAATGGGTGTGGTGTTTGAGTTGATGTAGTAAGGGGAAAAAACCTTTAGGAGTTTAGGATGGTCTAAATATATTTTGCCTTGGGAGGGATATAAAATTTTAGGAATCAGCAGGTTGATTGGGATATAATTTACTAATGATATCCACTCCCTCATCCTGGATATCTTGGATCCCATGAATATGTTACATTACAGGGAAAATGAGACTTTGCAAAAGTAATTAAATTTATGGACCTTAAACTAGGGAGATTTTCCTGGATTGCTTTGGTGGGGCCCAACCTATTCATATGTATTCTTAAGAGTGGGGAATTTTCTTCAGTTGGAGTGAGAGAGATAAAGAAAATAAAAGAACTAAATTACCATTGTTCTCTTTTACAAATGAAGGGAGCAAATTGACAAGGGATGTAAGAGGCACCAAAGATCTGAGAGAATCCTCAGACTGCAAAGAAGCAAAAACTTCAGTTCTTCTTCTGCATGTAACTAAATTTTGCCAACAACCTGAATGAAACTGAAGGCAGATTTTCTCCAGATCTCCAGATAAGATTTTAGGCAAGGCAAAATCTTGAAAATACTTATGACACACAGATTTTTGAAATAATATGTCTGTGCTGTTTGCAGCTACTAAATTTGTGGTAATTGAAAAGGCAACAATAAAAAATTAATATAGCCCTTAATTCAAATGTAATACTGAAGATGTCAAAACATCTCAATCCAGGTCAGTATTTATTGTTATAATTTTATTTGTTTTTGATGGAGCAAACTTTGTGATTATACTTATTCAAGTATGTTTATGGGAAATTGATAACAATAACCCCAATTCTTGACCCCTATCTTTCTCCAAAGGCCTTTTCCATGTTAACCTAAAGTTCCTTTCACTAAAAAGATAGAATCAATATCCTTAGCCATTGATCTTAGGGTCCAGCCTTGTGATTTATTTGACTATTACTATGAAGCAGAAGTGACAATATGGTGAGCATGAAACAGAAGCTTACTTTTTATATATATATATCTATTGTCTCTGTCATTAAGTGAATATGCCTAGGGTATGCTGCTTGCTATATATTGATAGACATTTGGACAGAGTCAGGTTGTCCTAGTTGTCTTAAATAAGGGCACTTGGAACATCTTATAGCCAGCCACCCCATTAACATCTGAGTGAATCTGATCAAGTCCATCAAAACCACCTTGCTGACACCTGGATGATTAATAATCCTTACTTCTGTGTGCCACTATGGTTTTCTGGTTACTTGTAATGTAGAAGTATCAACCAACAAATAACTGTTATAATGATTATTTATATCAATTTATCTTTCTAATTATATTGTATGCTCCATAAGAGTATGCACAATAGGTCTATTCACCATTTTATTCTCAGACTCTAACACTAATTGTGACATTTTTTATTCATAAAATGTATTTGTTTGGTTTAATTAAGTTTGTTTTGATCCTTACAATTCAGTGAGGTAGGGAGACTAAGTTAGCAATTATGTTGTGTTCAAGATTACAAAGAGTTTACTTGAATTATAAGAGGATTATTTGATGTTTCCAACATCATCCTGCCTAAAAAAAGATTCAAAGATGATTTTCTTTGAATTTTCTCAAAAGGGAGAAAATTATTTTCAGCCATTAGTTTTAATTTATTAATCAAGTATATTATGCAAATGTCTCTTGGAGAGTGGATTAGAAAAGGACTCTCTTAAAACTGAAATCGTTTTTTTTTTAGCTATAATTTCTCTCTATTGTACATGCCATTTATTTATTTATTTATTTATTCATTCATTTTTGTTTATTAGAAACCACCCAACTTTTGGATATGTAAGTCTAGCGTAAGAATGTGGGTCACTAATCTTTAGGTTGTTAAAGAGAATTTGAATTGCAAAAAGTCAAATTTTACTATATTTATTTTACTTTTGAATAAATATTTATGAATATTAGTAGCATATTAAGAACTAGAGAGACTTCAAAGTTTTTTTTGCTCTCTTCAACAATCATCTCAGAACTACCATCTAACTTCTCATGCTCAAGAATGGGTCACCACAATGTTAAAAATGAAAAAAATAAATCTGGATTCATAATTAGACAACAGTGTTATAGGGTGATGTTTTAAGGAGAAACATTCAGAAATTGGAAATAAATACTGATTACAGAAAAATGTTGTTCTGATCTTTCTCCCTCCCTCCCTCCCTCCCTCCCTCCCTTCCTTCCTTCCTTCCAAGAGTGAGAGAGTGAGAGAGTGAGGGGGCTAGAGATAAATATCAATGGGACCCTGCCCCGCCCCCGCCTCCCAGGGATGTGCAGCAGCAATGGGGAAGGTGGCAGGTGATGAGGCTTACTTCCAGAGGGGCAGTCTGTTCTGGTTCACGGCCATCACCCTCTCCTTTGGCTATTACACGTGGGTTGTGTTCTGGCCTCAGAGTATTCCTTATCAGAACCTCGGGCCCCTGGGCCCCTTCACTCAGTACTCGGTGGACCATCATCACGCCCTTCTTCGTAATGGGTACTGGCTTGCCTGGCTGATTCACGTGGGAGAGTCCTTGTATGCCATGGTGTTGTGCAAGCCTAAAGGCATCAGGAATGGTCGGGCTCAGCTACTCTGGTTCCTGCAGACCTTCCTCTTTGGGATATCCTCCCTCTCCATCTTGATTGCTTACAGACCAAACCACCAAAAGCAAACTTAAAGGAAATCTCCAAGCCTTTCCCTGCACTGACATCCAGCCTGTGGGTGGTGTGTTTACTTCACCTTTACTCTAACTCTCCTGTTTTCTGGAAAGTTACGGCCTTCTAGTTATTCATTACTTCATATTATCTGGTTGAGCTTGAGTAGATAACAAAAAAAGGTTGAACTTTCCAATTCTGCAGGCTAACCTATTGAGCAGAGTCCTTCTAGCTACCTTCTCAAAGACCTAGGCTGTGTTGGTGCTCTTTCCCTGCCAGTTAGTGTAAGCCACGTACTAAATTTGCTGGTTGGTATACCTGTGCTCCCTCCCACCTTTTGACTAAAACACCTTACCCATACCACCTCCATCTTAGCTGATGAGGGGTTGCTTTTTGGTAAGGTAAAATATTTTTTAGTTAATCGATGAAAATCCAATTCAGATTTTGTAAAAATCTCCCAGGGAAATAATGACAGTAGTATTAATGGTGCCAGGAACAATATGGCGCATTATTGAATGAAATGGATTAACGAATAAAATGTTGTGAATTATCTCTAAAAAAAAAAAAGAAAGAAAGAAAGAGAAAGAAAGAGAAAAAAAGAAAAGAAAAGAAATATCAGTGGGAGAGAGAAACGATTCGAGGAACATTGATGTTAAAGAGACAATAATTAGTTGCCTCCCACCTAGGCTCTAACCACTTAGCAATGTCATCCAAGGCTATACTCTTGGCTCTTCTTTACTTACTCTTAGCTTATGACTCTGTTCTTCTTTCTTTCACTTTCCTTGGAACTTATAAAACCCAATAGTAAGACCAACTTTTTCCTGCTCAGGAAGATGTCCCTTCCCCATCCCCCAGTTTTAAAAGGCTAGTTAGGAATAGCATGGAGCCTAGGAGACAAATTTAAGAGATGGGAAGTTTTAGGTTGAGATACACTTAGCCTTAATGAGAAAGTCTATCCTATGGATTTCGCTGCCAGGAGCCAATTCCAGCCTGTCATAATTACAAGAGTTTTATCAAAATGTTGATGAAATATGGGGGCTCAACAAGGGCTGAGTCACATATGTAATTACCTGTTGGAATGGCTGGAAAGACATTTCCCCAAAACCTGAATAGGATGATTGTTTACTGCCAGACAGCCCAGGTCATCTTAATCTACATGTTATTGCATCCTGTTGGCCAAACACCTGAATAGCTGTAGGCTATTCCCCAATCTGACAATGCTTCTGTAAACCCAACCCTTTGAAATATATATATACACCTTGCCTTAGGACAATCCTATCTAATAAAGAGGAAATATGCTAATTGACATCACTCCATCACAAAGATGGCTGCACCCACAGCTGAGGCCAAGTTCCCATAAGGAGCTTTAAGGATCAATCAGCAAGGACCTGAGGCTATGCCCTAACCCACTCCTGTGGGGCTTGACAGGGAACCTCAGGCCACACCCTTGCTCTGGTGCTAGGCTGGGGGACCTAGGCTGCACCCCTCATCCCAGTGCCAGGCCAGGGGACATGAGGCCACACCCTCACCCAGTGGGGCTTGATGGGTGACCTCAAGGTGCACTTACCATCATGGTGCTCAGCTAGGGAATCTCAGGCTGATCCCCCCGCCCCAGTGCCAGGCCAAGGAACCTAAGGCTGCACCCCTCACCATGTTTTGCTTTACAGGGGACTTCAGGCCACACCCTCCACCCTGGCACCAGACTGGGGGACTTTAAGGTGCACCCCCAGTGCTGGGTTGGGGAACTCAGGCCACACCGCCATTCAGTGGGGCTTGACAAGGGACCTGAGGCTGGGCCCCCTACTTGGTGGGGCTTGATGGAAGTCCTCAAGCCACACCCCCCACCCTGTTCTGGGCTGGGGGACCTCAGGCCATACCTCTGTCCTGGTGCCGCGCCAGGACACCTGAGGCTATGCTCCCTACCTGGCAAGGCTTGACAAGGGTGGGACTGGCCAGGTCTGGATCTCACAGGAATTTGAGGCATACATGGGTAAGTGGGACTTGATGCTGGCCAGGTCTGGATCTCACAGGAATTTGAGGCATACATGGGTAAGTGGGAACTTGACTCTGGATCTCGTGGTGTGCCCCAGACTCTGACAGGAGGAAGGTTTTCACATACATTTTACTAATTTCCTTTCATCTCTGACACTTCTGTTATAGATAAAGGACAAATAGCAATATTAAATTATTTCCTCTAATTAATCCCCTTTTAATGTGCACGAATTTTGTGCACTGGTTCATTAGTTTGTGTTAATAAAAAGCATGGAGTCTTTAGTCAAGGGGAGACTTTAGCTCCTTTAGCTAAAGCTCCTCTGCCCTCCCCAATTCCTTTCAAAACTATCTTTTGTCTATGGACTCCTTAATGAATCTATACACAACCTTTCTCTGGATTGCTGAACCATTCTTAATGCTGGGACAAGAATCCTGAAATTTATCTTTAGAGTTTTTTTTTTTTCCCCACCATTTAAGTGTGAAGACTCAGAGGACCCTGAAGCTGCCCTTCTAAATTATTTAGGCAAGAATTTTATTCATAGTGCATTCCAGTTCCTCCATATTAGCATATTAGGTACAGATTTGAGTTCAGTGCCTCCATCCCACAAAGCATGGGTGATAGTGAAACTAGCATCTGTACTTGTCTATTAAAGGACTTTATTTTCTCTAGTGAATACACAGCTGCTTTACATCTGCAGTTCTTCATAAGTGATGAAGAACCTTCACAGATGTTACAATAATTTCTTGAGTATTGTTATTGTCACTTTATGATTTGGGAGACACTGACTTAGATAGATTAGTTGATTTCCTAAAACCTCACATCTTGGCATAATCTAATCTCTACCCAGAATAGTCTTTTTTTCTGTTTAATGCCACTGTTTTCATAGTATCTCATTCAATCTTCTTTTATATCAACAGAGTAAATTCTTAGTTGGGCAATTAGAATTAGATTTAGTCAGTTTTTTAAAGGTGATCTTAGTTCTTTTAGTCATAATGCAAGTCATTAATTTTAGCTTTAAATGCTGTTATGTCCTGCTTGTTTGTACTTGTGTTATTGAATTAGATTATTTTGTTCATTGGCTCAAGATATTCATTTCTAAAAGAGCAACATCAAACACTAAGTTATTTTAATTTTTGTGTTGTATCTAGGCTTCATTTATTCTTGGCTTTATTATTATTTTGCATATTTTTTCTATTCTTTTATATTAGCCTAGAACAAAATGAAATGATTTCTACATTGTTTTCATGAAAAAAATGATTATTTATATTTTCTTTAAAATATTATTCTAGAAACAAATTAACTATCCAGTCTTTCCCTCACTATGTCCTTTTAATTACCTATTATCTATCACTCATTTAGACTCTCTGACAATATCTTCTCTTTATCCAGGTAAGTCAATTACATAAATATATTTGTCTTAATATTGTTCTAGAGATTCCTACATCTTTTTATGTATTCTACTATGAAAAGTTGAGAGACATTCCTAGAAACTATATCCTGCCAAGTTTTGGACTAATTACAACAGAAAAACATTGCATAATGATTTTCGACCTCCCTTGGAATTATTTTACAAATTAGGTAATGATTTCATCACTGCAACTCAATACCATTTCATAAAAATCCCAGAATGTTAATGCATTCTTTATAAGAATACACAGGAAATCCTTCACTGATTTTTGTTACTGGATAAAATGAAACCTGGGAAGTCTATGGTTTGTTTTCCTTCTTTCTTCTAAATGAGTTAAGCCATTAGAAACTCTGCTAGCTTCTTACTTTTTACTAGTGGCCCAGTGCACAAAATTCAGGAGGGTGTCCCTCAGCCTGGCCTGCACCCTGTCCAATCTGGGACCACTCAGGGGATGTCCAACTGCCAGTTTAGGACTGATTGTGTACATATTGGGCCTAAACTGGCAGTCAGAGATCTCTCTCACAATCTGGGACCACTGGCTCCTAACCATTGCCTGCCTGCCTGATTGGCCCTAACCGCTTCTGCCTGCCAGCTTGATCACCTCCTAACCACTCCCCTGCCAGCCTGATAGAGGCCTGACTGCTCCTCTGCCAGCCCGATCACCCACAACTGCCCTCCCTTGCCAGCCCAATCACCCTCAACTGCCCTTTCCTACAGGCCTGATCTCTTGCAACTGCCCTCCTGTGCTGCAACCTGCTGCCTCCACTGGGACCCGTTTCCTCTGTGTGAAGTGGCAGAGATGCCGGGACTGGCCTCCTCACCCCTGCTTGGAACTGTGGAACCTCCAGGCCTCACTGCATGGAGCAACTGCTGACCCCTGCCTCTACCGTGCGAGTGGCCATCTTGTGGCAAAGTCACGCAGGAGGGCCACCGAGGCTTTTATTAATATAGATTAGTATAATGCTTTATTTAAAGCATAAATACCAACCTACTATCTGATATTTGAGTGCAACAGCCATTTCTCCTTATGTTTAAATACATTTACCCAAGTAAAAAAGAAAAGTCAAAACTTCCTGTTATGTAATATTTTTTTTTCTTTTAGTTTCCTAGTAGAATTTTTGAGGTCATTTTATATTTTATATTAGAGTTGACATTTTGTTCATTTTAAATGTATATTTGTGTACCTTAAGATAGATAGATTAGTTACTATATTAATACCTTCTAAATGTCTTTTTAGGCCATTTGCTTTCTTGTGTAACTTTAGCTACTGTCACGACATTGTGCTTTAAGACAAGCAGAGTTCACATTAACATTATTTATTATTCACCAGTTAAAAATCATAAAAAAGTTTTTTTCTTCCTAAATTCAATAGCACTGATGATATTTTATATATCAAATTATTTCAATAGCTGTCATATTATTCCCAAAATTGAATGTTACAATCTATGCTTTCCAAAGTGTAATGTAGAAAATTTAGACAAGTGTCAATCTAAAAAGCTAGTCACTCTGAACATTGCCTACCTCTTTCTTCTACTTTAATTTTATTCTTAGCACCAATTACTATCTAGTCTAGTATATAGTATTGTGTATATATAAAAACAATGAATATATTTTAATGACCCTCTATATTTTAGTGTAGTAATTTCTGCATTTAAAGGGTGTTTACAAAGAGTACCCTCACCAATGAGGATTAAATTTAAGAAGCCATCTTAATTACTGCTCAAATAATTTAATTTCAATAGGATGATTGATTCCTTGACAATATTAGTTATTAAGTATTAAAAAGAATTTTATGGTGGTTTAAGTAATCTTCTCTGGAGTAATAACATGATTTAATACTTTTGTAACCTTCACATACAATCTTTTAAAATGTTTTTTTTTGTACCTCTTCTATTTTTACCTTTTTTATTTTTTTAACATATGTTTTTTTTTTTAAATTGTTTTGTATTGTTTAAGGTATTACTAATAGTACATATGTTTCCCTTTTTCCCCCATTGACATCTCCCCAGCCTCCCCTAACCCCTAGCGCATGCCCTCAGCTGAACCCCCTCCCCCAGTGTCATGTATCCATTGGTTATGCTTTTATGCATGCATAAAAGGCCTTCAGTTGATCACTTACAGCCCCCAGCCCCCAACATCCCCTGCCTTCCCACTGTAGTTTGACAGTTTGTTCAATGCTTCTTTGCCTAGTTTGACAGTGTGTTCAATGCTTCTTTGCCTCTGTATCTATCCACCCCCCGCCCTGTTTCTTTTCTTTTAAAAAATCTTGCATCTGCATGCTAGAAATAAAAATATAAGAACAAAAATGTTTGAGTCTCAATTTCAACGTCCAACTGTTTTGAGTCCCAGTTTCAATATCAAATAGTTCCTTATGTGTACATGGCAGCAATGATACCTGGATGGTGGACAAATGGTGGTGATGCAGGTCCTACCCTCTCTGGTTTGGTCCTGGGCAACCTGCAGTGACACACAGCTGCTAACTGGTACATGGCAAGGTGTTGTCAGCATCTTCCATCTCTGAACTGTTTCTCCTTTTGTCTTCATGGTTAGAGCAGACTTGTCAATTCCACTTTGTTGCAGGAATCCATATGGTCTTGGAGTTGTTTTCTGAAAATATACAATCATATTCTCGACCAAAAGTTAATAAAGGAATCTTTTCTGTAAATTAGACTTGGGATCCTTTTTATTTTTGCCCAAATGATTTTCATTTGGCTTATTTTGACACCATGTGTGTTTTTCATGGATGTCTTGCTGTTAGCATTACAAATGGAAATTAATTTTCTGAATTAAAATTTTCTCGATGTAATTTACTTAACAGGATATTTTTCCTTACATGATATTATCCTGCTATACACCCCCCCTTTTTTTTCTTTTTTTCTTTTTTCTTTCTTTCTTTCTTTTTTTTTGCTTAATGGAGGCTTTTGAAAATTTATAGTGCAGTCTTGGTATCTTTAAATTTTAATTTTTGAAGAAAAATATGACTGCTTTAGGTTCATTGCATGTTAAGCAATTTTACAATGAGATGAATTACCAACAGAAATTTTAGTTAATATTTTAGGAACAGCTTTTTGTCCAGTACAATTACATTTTCTTGAGTATTCATTTATTTCAATTAGCTCATTCAAATTAATATGAAAAGTTGATTACTATTTTACCCTATTCTTATCCCTCCTAATCAAATTTAATACTCAAACAATAATATTAGTTTGCCCTGTAAATATTAGTGGAAAGGATTATTTGCATTCTTGAGTAAGCCCTGAGCATTCCTGGTACTAGGCTGGATTTAGATATAGGGCAGCTGCTGCCAGCCAAGTTTCTGTCTGTTACCTGGGTTCAGATCTGAGTTGGGCATGGGAGGCAAAGCAGCCACGGGGGGCAGGAGACCTCCCTCAGAAGGGGTGAGAGTTCAGGCCCCTGCGGGGTTAGGAGGATGATGGTCTGTGGCCTACATCTGAACCTCTTCTATTTTTAAAACTCTGATACACATGCAAACTCTCTTAGAAATCTAGACTATTTAGATAAGTTTTGTGGTCCATTTTGTAGTTTTTGGTCAAAAGTTGCCATTTTCATTAAATAAGGTAGAACATATTTTCATATTTTTAGGTGTTTTTTACTATTATATGATATTAAAATTACTTATTGTGAAAATTTTTAAATAATTATCATCAGTTCTCTAGGCTCAAAATTTTTTTTCTTGAAGTGTGAAGGTAAGAGGTAATACTTAGAACTATTTTTTTATGTTTATCCGCTTGTTTATATATGGGTATGAATTTTTATCATTCCTATGATGATTTATCTTTGTTAAACTTTCTAAAAGTATTTTTGTTAATCTAAATTTTGTGCTGTTGTTTAGTAGATATGTTTATGGATAGACATTTTATTACTATAACATGATTCCTTTGTTATACACATATTTTAATTCTAACTTTATTTTATTTGATACTAAAAGTAGTATTTGGATATTGTTTAATTTATAATGAAGCACTTTATTTTTGTTTTTGTTTTTAAACTTTGCATTTATTTATGTTTACATGTGTCTCTTAGAAGAAAACTGGTGTTTAATTTAAAAGTCATATATGTATATTTCCTATTCTTAAAGAAGAATACAATTCATTTATATTTCATATTATTAGAATATGTTTGATTAAGGAACTTGTGGAATAGTGGGATAATGACATCTAAAAAAGTGCTCTCTGACACAAACAAAAACACTGGCAAAAAAAAAAATTGTCAGTAAAAAGTTTTTGCATTTCTGGAGATTGACCAAAGACTTGCAAAAATTTAAGAAGGATTTATTCAAGAAAAGTAACTGTATTCGAACTGGTTTGGCTCAGTACATTGGCCTGCAGACTGAAAAGTCCCAGATGCAATTCCAGTCAAGGGCATGTACCTTAGTTGCAGGCACATCCCCAGTAGGAGGTGTGCAAGAGGCAGCTGATCGATGTTTCTCTCTCATTGATGTTTCTAGTTCTCTATCCTCTTCCTTCCTCTCTGTAACAAATTTAAAAAGTATCTGTATTCCAGTAATAATTAGATTTATCACCCTTAAGTCTACCCTATCTTATCCCCCTAATAACAATGTAGTTGTAAAAGCCAATACTCTGATAGCCATTTTTGGTAGCAGAATGGATTTGAAGCTCCATAAGTGTCCCATCATCAGATTATAGTCACTATTTGACTTGTCTGAAATTTCCCCAGGCAAATATTTTACCCAATTCAGAGATTATATAGTGAGACATATTTTTCTCTAGGTTGTTTGTTGAGAATAATCAGCAGCAGTATAATATCACTGTTGCCTACAGTAGTAATAGCAATTGAGCAAATAATAGCCTGCCTCCTTCCCCCAAAAGATACCTTAAAAATAATGCCTTAGAATGAAATATTGGTAGCGAGCTTAGACATGCCCTAGCATATTCCTCGCTACCCATATATTCTAGCTGTACACATGAGCAGACATCAAGTATTGTCTCAAGTAGAAGTATTACTTTTTCTTCTCTAGCTGATCTTGAGGATCCACACATATGTGAAATGAAGGCTTGTAAATAGAGTCATAAACTATCTGCCAGATAATTGAAAGCATATCAAAGCATACATACAGAGAAAATGGGAGGTTTGTTGTTTTAAAGCATTTAACAAAATATTTATCCACTCCCTCATTGACCACTAGGTAACTACGCATAAATTTCAGTGCCTGTTCATGGCAAAAAATGTATCTTTAAAAACATAGCTCGATGAATTCATTTGAAAAATACCAACAAAGTAACAAATACAAAAAACAACAAAAACAGACCCTGGGTTCCAGATAAGAAAAAGTTAAAGAAATTCATCACTATCAAACTAGTATTAATAATAAATAGTTAAGATATTTCTTTAAGAAGAAGAAATAAAATAAAAAGTGAACAAAAATACCACAAAGAAAACTCTCACTGGTAAAAACAAACACATACTAAGAGCAGTGGATCAAACAACATTAAACTAGTAGAAAGGTGAAACAGCAAAAATAGCAAGATCATGTGAATTACAACAGTAAAATAAAAAATACACACAAATACACAAATAAAAATGTAAAAATGATAAAAAGATAAATATGGAGGATATGTATAAAAGTAATTTTATAATATTTTTGAACTTAAGCAACCATGAATTTAAAATAGATTGCTATAAACATAGCTTGGTATATATATGAATATATACACAGCACATGGTAATCATAAGCCAAAAATCTACAAGTGATATCGAAGAAATAAAGAGAGAGGAATCTAAACACAACACTATAGAAAGTCATCAATATACTAGAGCACAAAATAATAAGGAAGGAACAATGAAGAACCACAAAAACAATAAGAAAATAATAAAATGGCAATAACTATATACCTGTCATTAATTACTTTATTTATTTTTAATATGTTTTTATTGATTTCAGAGAGGAAAGGAGAGGGAGAGAAAGATAGAAACATCAGCGATGAGAACATCATTGATCTGCTGCCACCTGCACGCTCCCCTCTGGGAATCAAGACTGCAATCCAGGCATGTGCCCTGACCAGGAATGGAACAGTGGCCTTCTGGTTCATAGATTGAGGCTCTTTTGAATTATTAGTGTTTCATGTTTCTTAGATAAATTACCAGAAGTGGGTCATAAGGAAGTGAATATTTTAATTTTTTGAGGTAATGTCATGCTGCTCTCCACAGTGGCTGCACCAATCTGCATTTCCAACAATAGTGCACAAGGGTTTCCTTTTCTTCACATCTTCACCAACACTTATCCTTTGTTGATTTATTGATGATAGCCATTCTGAGAGGTGTGAGGTGATAGCTCATTGTGGTTTTGACTTAACTTTACCTGATAATTGGTGATATTGAGCATCTTTTCACACATCTATTGGCCATCTGCATGTCCTTTTTGGAGATGTTTCTACTCAGATCCTTTGCACGTTTTTTAATTGGATTGCTTGTTTTTTTGTTGTTTTCTTTTGTTTTTGGCATTAAGTTTTATAAATTCTTTATAAATTTTGGATATGAAGCCCTAATCAGATGTATCTAACTATATTACAAGGTAATAGTAAGCAAAACAGCATGGCACTGCCCCGGTTAGTGTAGCTCAGTTGGTTGAACATCATCCTGTGCATCAAGAGGTCACCCATTTGACTACAGGTCAGGGCACAAACCAGAGTTGGGAGTGTGTAGAAGGCTGCTGAAGGATGAATCTCTCTCATCATGTTACTCTATCTGCCTCTCTCTCTAAAAATCAATAAAATAAGAAAAGGAAAAAGTAGCATGTTACTTGCATAAAAACAGACATGTAGATCAATGAAAAAGAAAGAGTCCAGAAATAAACCCATGTCTTTATAGTCAATTAATATTTAAAAAAGCAGGCAAAAAGAGAGGATGAGCTAAAGATAGTCTAGTCAATAAGTGATGTTGGGAAAAATGGACAGATATGTACACAAAAATGAAACTAGACCACCTTCTTACACCACACACAAGATTAAACTCCAAATGGATTAAAGACTTAATTGTTAGACTTGAGACCATAAAAATCCTAGAAGAAAATGTAGGCAGTAAAATCTCAGACATTTCTTTTTTTAAAATATATTTTTATTGATTTCAGAAAAGAAGGGAGAAGTAGAGAGAGATGGAAACACCAATGATGAGAGAAAATAAATGATTGGCTGCCTTCCTGCACTCCCCGTTACTGGGAATTGAGCCCTTTACTGGAATGGAACCTGGGACTCTTCAGTCCAAAGGCTGATGCTCTATCAGGGCTATTTCAGATTTTTGACAGATGACAGACTTTTTCAAGCCATTGATCTCCCTAGAGCAGCACTATGCAATCGATATGTAATACAAACCACATATTTAATTTTAAATATTCTAAAGGCATTTAAAAACATAAAAAAGAAACAGGTGAAGTTAACTTTAATATTTTATTTAATGTATCAAAATATTATTTCAACATGTAGTCACATTTTTATATATTATTGATACATTTTACATTCTAGCTTTTTTACTAAGCCTTCAAAATTTGATATGTTTTTTGCATATATACTTTGAACACACTTCAATTTAGAGACCAAGTTTTGATTGAAAATACTTGACCTATATTGAAATTTTTATAAAATGTGTAGCTAATAAGTAGATTAATTTATCCAAATTCTTCCAAACTGAGGAATCACTACTTTCCAGTAACTGAATCAAGTAGTATTTTAAAATTTGAATACCAACTGATCAAATAAAATAAAAAATTTGGTTTCTGACTTGCTTCACTCATTTAGAGTGTTCAAATATGGCTGTTGACTACCACACTGAATAGTATAGCCTTAGAGAATTAACATTCCTCTATTGTATAGATATATAGATATATCTAAATATTTTTAAATAAAATCACTGATTACTGTTTTTATTTTGTCAGCTACAATTTGTAGTTTCCGTCTTCTTTTTAAAAAATTTTAACCCAGTGTAGTTTGTGTTGTTTTGTTTTATATTCCTCCAATTGTGCTAGATGTCATCTTTTTAGTTAGTTATCTGTACATTTTGTCCTTTTTTTGACCTGTAGAGGTTATTGATATAGGTCATGCTGCTCTTCTCAGGACAATAGGTTCTGAATATGTAAGGAGGCCTGTCTACAAAGGTTGTTTTCAGGTAAACAATTTAATTCAAATTGGTCGGACATTTCTTACAGCAATATTTTTTTCTGGTGTGTCTCCTGGCAAGGAAAACAAAAGGAAGAAAAAAAATAAACAAACAGGACTACATCAAACTAAAAAGTTTTGCAACAATATGAAAAGAAAACCCACTAAATGGAAGAATATATTCGCCGTTTTTTTTTTCTTTTCTTTTCGTGTGTGTGTGTGTGTGTGTTTTATTTTTAATCTATATTCCCTTAATAACCTCTGCCAAGCAAAGCTCCTACTGGAGTAAATGATCTATACTTTAGAATTTTTTATACCTTTCTCAGTGCTTTGCAATCAGTGACTAATGCATAAGAGATGTTTTAGTTACTGAATGAAAACTGACCAGTGGTTTAATAATTTACAATATATTCCTACTTGAATAAACCATTATGTCATTCCCCTGACTTCATGACTTTCCTCAAGCCTAGTAATATTATACCATATTGCAAAAACTTCATGTTTGCTCAATTTTTCAGTTGTTTTTGCTAGATTAGCTATTTGATTTTTCCTTTTAGTTTTTATTTTTAACTTTTAGTGATAGTGAACACTTTATTTGAAGTTGAAAATAATTTAGAGCTTGAATACTTACCTTATTACTTAGAAGTTATAAGTATTTACATTAAAACTTCATCAAAAAAAGTCCATTTGAGATGAAATTTTATTTTTTTCTAAGGCTAACGGTATTTTTGGAGGCATGCTCAAAATCAATTTAGTAGGTTTTTTTCTTACATGAGACTGAAAAAATTAATATTCTCACTCTTACAAAAATTCCTCCAGCATCTATTTGTACTCACATTACTCAAGAGCAGCTAAAGTTATAACTCTAAAACTTGATAGGACATTAGCTCTTATTGTGGGAGAAAAAAAATCAAGATAAATCTAGAAAAAATTTTCAAGTTTTTTAGGAAGTTGTAATGGTTTTATACATGCAATTTTGTGAAATGTATTGTTAATTTCTGTTCAATTTCTCCAGTGAAAAGTGCTATAGATTAGTAGACTGAATATAAAATTAAAGTTAGAAATTTGCAATTCTAATTTTTATCCTTGCTCTCAACTTATTTTAACTTTGCTTTCTCAATTTCCACTTCTTATAACAGGGGAGAAAATAATAATAATCAGTTTGGTATCCTGCACTATTATAAAATGTGAGAGGCTATTTTATTAAGAATTTTCTGAAGATTAATATGTATATGAACTTTACTGAGCTTCAGTTTGAAGATGTATTTAAAGCTCATTAAGGAAATCAACTAGGATCACAAAAAGGGATTGCTTTTCATGCAGATACCCTAATCCATACACTTTGCGTGGTTCCCTGAAAAGAAAATATTTACTCTGTTATCCCATAAAGTTGTTTACCATAGCCTTGTGTCTGTCTAATTTAAGTCCTCTTTGGCATACTTGAATATTATTAGTGTTTAAACAAGAACAAGTATAGGGCAAGGAGTTTGAGTTTGACATGGGAATATTTTAAATCTTTTCTTGGTCATGAAAGCCAAAGTCAAATCATTTTAATAATACCTACAAGTGACCCAATGCTAGAATTTGTCATTTGGATGTCTCTATGGAGTCTTCTGAGATTGCCTATTTTTAAGCCAGGATTTGTGTAGGTTATTTCACAAGCATGACATCACAAACAGAGTTGTGAATAAGGTTTTTCACCATTTCACTTATGGAATAGAATTATTTTACTTTTATAAACTTGAGATTAGTTCCTTTGTTTTGGCTGTTAACATGCATTAAGATTTTAGATCACATGAATGCACATTGACATAACTGACATGCCATCTCTATTTCTCCTTCTGTGATAACAGCAACATTCATTATGTTGCATTCTTAATATAGCCTCCTGAATCACATCTAATCTACTTTCAATGTTTTTTTAACTGACTTACATGTTTGACAACCAAAACCAATTATTAAAGCTTGATACAATGAAGCTTTTTTATTTCATTGGCACCTTATTTTGTGACTGTGGTATTTTAGATTTACATTTGTTCATTATGGGCCATATGATGCCCTATTACAGGGAAAGATGAAACAGGGAGAAAATTTACTGAAATCTACAAGAGTGCAATTTGCCACACAGCATGCCCTCTAATATGCACAAACAAGAACTTGTCATAACCATCTGTAGCTCTGTTTACAAGAAGACACACACTGGCCAAAAACCAGAGGAAGTCTGTTTGAATTAATAGATGTGTGGAAGAGGAGCTTGCAAGAAATTCATCCTTACCAGATACAGGCAAGCCTGACTTCAAGTGCAAGGTAACTTAGAATCAACAAAAATTCACTGTCAGCCTAAGTTTGTTTTTATTTTTGATATTTCAGAAACATGGCATGATATCAAAAAGATGTGCTAGAAGCAGGAAAAGTAACTAAAAGGAGTTACGTATTAATTGCATGTATGTACATTAGTAACAATTTGATTTGATAATGCTTTTTTTATCCTCACCCAAGGATATGTTTTCATTAATTTTGAGAGAGAGAGAGAGATAGATGAGAGAGAGAGAGAGAGAGAGAGAGAGAGAGAGAGAGAGAAGCATTGATTTGTTGCCTCCCATATGTGATCAGGATTTGGATCGGGGCATATGCCCTGACTTGGAATCAAATTTGTAATCTTTTGGTGTAAGGAACAATTCTCCAACCAATTTAGTCACCTGGCCAGTACTATGAATATTTTAGTAAAGGTAGTATGACAATGTAAACATTATAGCTTTAAATGAAATTTGTTGTGGAAGAAAAGGGGTTGCTCCATATATATCATTTAATCATTCCTACTATATGTAGATTTGCAGTGTTTTCATTTTAAACATTGAGGCTCTAAATAATTACCAAAGGTCAAATAGTCAGCACAGTAAGGCAGAGGTGCTATTAGCATCTAGACAAACAACCACTAGTATATCATAACTCCTGGAAGTCTAGGAATGAATTACTGGAGAATGGAGTCTCCATGCTAGAGTCCTTAAATACTAACTGCATCCTGGTACACCCTCAAATATTTATTGAGTGGATATTTGTAGCTCTCTGGATGTTGATTTTGCCTGGGGCATAACATGTGTCTCTTAATAGAGAATGATCTTAAGACATAGACACCAAATGCGGTACTGTCTGTACTGAGTCACAAAATTCATTGGTGTTTTACTTAGTTTTCTAGAGTGACTAAAATTCAAAATCTCCATTTGACCTGCAAGAACCTACATAATCTATCTGTATTCCAAGCCACATCTACTCTTCTACCCTTTGCTCATCTACTCTTCTACCCGTTGTCACATTGTCCAGGCATGCTTTTCATTAGGAAATTTGGAACGCCATTACCACTGGTAGCTAGCTGTATGGTTCTCTCTCTCAGTTCTTTAAGGACTTTTTTCACATGGCATCTTCTCTGTGACACCTTTTTCTGGCTATCCTATCTAAAAATTCAGTTCCCTACGACCATAAAATTATTTACTTTCCATGTTTTAATTTACGAGTTGGCATTTTTCATGAGCTAACAAAATGTATACTTACTTAAATATTCACTTTTTATTGTTTACCTCTCCCACCAGGATTTAATCTATGAGAGTAAAGAATTTTGTTTGCATTCCTGGTACAGAATAATGTCTGACATATAGTAAATATTCAATGAATAATTGTTGGTGGAATAAATAAATTAATAATGAGCACATTTAATTTCTCATCCTAATTTACCCACAGGGGTTTCTGACAGTTCTCTGCCCACCCTCTTTCATTCCCCAGTTCTCTGTTGCATAGAAAGTCTCTCTCACTTACAAACCTGATGCTAGGCATCCCAGCTATTGCCAGTTTGTCTGGACCTCTCTTTTTTGTGCTAAAGATTCTCTCTAATCCTGCTGGAAGTGGCAAACCCTTTTATAATCCAATTGTAACTTGTCTTCTCATTCTTCCAAATTTATTCCAATGTCTAGGATATATTCATTATGGAAAAGTATTTCTCAGCCTCCTCTCTTCCTAGCTATTTTCAGGCTTTCAGCATCATATTTTTTAAAATTGATTTTAGAGGGAAAGAGGGAAGGGAGAGAGAAGTTGGAAAGAGATGACTTGTTTTTCAACTTAATTTATACATTCATTGGTTGATTTTTGTATGTGTCCTGACTGGGATTGAACCTGTAACCTTGGCATATCAGGATGACACTCTAACTAACTGAGTTACCTGGACAGGGCTCTACATCATATCTTAATGAATCTATATCCTCAAATGACATACCATTGACACAATCGCAGACTCAGAGAGATTCACCCACACACAAAATATGATCAGGTTATAAAAATTATCAGGTTCTATTCTAAGGAACATTCCTTTTTTGTCAGTTTTCTCCCCCCCCCCACATTAATTAATTTTCTTGTTAAATTATTCATCACTTAGTCATCTTTGCAAAGCTTCCAAATCATAGCTTTAACGCATTTATATATAGAACTGCACTTTGATCAATTCATCATACACTTCAGACTCTACAAGTATCTTCATCCCCAGGTTTGTACTTGACTATGTCCTAGAATAAGCACTTTGTATTTCAAAAATGCGCTAAAAATCTTATAGATTTTGTTGTCATTTTTCACAAGCAAGGTATTACATATAAAAATATTTTCCTGATGGCTGGGATTCAGATTTTTGTGCATTTCAATTTTGGCTAATACAAACACTTATGTTTATCTGAACTGTTATAAGTATTTGTGCTTGTAATAAGGATTTCTTTTAAGTACCTTCATGAAAATTAAATCTGAAGCACTTTTCTAATAAACAACATAATAGAGAGCAGGACATTTTGTTCATGCTTGATTAGTTAACACAAATACAGAGAAACCTCACGAGATACCCACACCCACAACACTGTTCAGCATTTTTCTTCTTTTTCTTTATATGAAAACCCAAAAATATATTGTGGAAAAATAGTTTATTAATTACATAAAATTATCTTCTCCCCTTATTATATACATGTTTTACATATACAAATGCCATGCATTAGCAACTTTCACACTTTTTACAAATAATAAAGTGCCCTAAATTGGAGAAAAAAAAAACAGAAAAAACACCTCACCTCAAGGATAACAGTCACTAAGGACACTTCAAAATAGTGGCCATTTCGGGTTAGAAGACTATCACAGTTTTCTTCTTTCAAAACCAGATCCCCAAATCTGGACAATGCTTTCTGTTGAGCAAGGTGGTTCTTTTATCATTTAGAAACTCATTAACAATCAAGTATCTAAAATGACTTTTAGTAAGTACAAAAATAGTTTTAATTAATGTTAGCTATGAATATTGCTCATAATTTTTCCTTAGGCCCTAGTTAGGGCCCTAAAATCACCAATGGTTTTACATTGTGAGCCATTTCTCAGGATCTGCTTCCAGAGATGGGACATGGTGTTGGGCAAGGCAGCTCCCTTCAGGTCAACCTAATTTAATTCAGCTCTGATCTGTCAGTAGCTAAGATGCCTGGTAGCTGGAGAAATGAGTGTTTGGATTCTGAATGGGAAATATGGGTCTTATGCCAGGGTATATTCTGCACCTGCCAAATTGACACATTTTACAGATCTATAGTTTTTTGTTTGTTTGTTTTTTAATGGGACCAGAAAATACCTTGAAAAGGCAAAGCAATCTTAAGAAAGAAGAACAAAGTAGTTAAAAATATAGAGTGGAGAACAACAATTTCTTCAATAAAATGGTGCTGGGAAAACTGGACAGCCACATGCAAAAGACAAAAATACTAGACTAGTATCTTACCCTGTATACAAAAATTAACTCAAAATGCGTTATGTAAAATGCAGCATGGTGACTGTCCTATCTAATAAAAGAGTAACATGCAAATTGACCATACCTCCACTACACTACCAGCCAATCAAGAGAAGGGACCGTGGGCAGCAGACAAGGGGCATGGCCAGGGGCATGGCCAGTGGATATGGCCAGCAGGCCTTGCCAGCAGACTTGGCCAGTAGGCATAGCCAGCAGGCATGTCCAGCACACAGGGGGAGAGGCTGGCAGGGGCATGGCCCCAGTGCTGTGAAAACAACCACCATGCTGTAAGCTCTGCCTGCACGGTACTTAAGGGACAGCCCTCCTTACAGTTATGGTGATTGAATCACATGCAAATGATTGCCTGGGGCACCTTGGGTAATGAGAGACAGGTGCGAGGTGGGGCTGTGAGCCAAGCAGCAGTCTGCTCTGTGGGTGCTGCAGACTGGCCGGGACTGCTGGCGCATGGCGTCATCTCCCAAGGCTGATGCATCTCCCCCTTGGCAGGCCGCTGCCACCTCCTTCCCTGCCACTGCAGAACCAGCACCAGTTGCTCCGGATCTCAGCACACTGAATGCAGGTGGGGAAGGGGGCAGAGGGCCCCCCAGATCCCACGCCCTGCGAGCTCGGTCCAGGACCCACTGGCCTCACGGCTTCCCTTTGGGGCAGGCAGGGCAGGCAGAGCAGGCAGGATGGGTGGGCTAGGCCTCCTGAGGAACAGCAGAGGCAGCAGGGAAGAGGGCGGCTGAAGGAAGAAAGGAGACAGATGGGGGTGGTGGGGAAGGGAGGGGACTAGGGCCTCACTGCCGGGCTTCGGGGACAGGTGACCCTGGACTGCAGGAGAAAGGTCCCATGACCGCCACCAAGAAAGGCCCTCGCCGGAGGATGCTGCACCCCCTGCAGCTGCCAGTGCCATGGCTACTACTGCCGTGTGGAGCCTGGCCTTGGGCTTCCCTGCCCAGCCTGGGCCCCACCCCCTGAGGCTGTGGCAGGCGCTGCATGGAGCACCAGGACCACCTGTGCTCGACATCCACTCCCCAGCATTGGGCTCTACGAATCCGATGAAAACTGAATTTGCTACAAATAAAAGTGCCCTTTAAAATGACTATGAATACTGAAGTAAAATGTTTTCATTTTATAAGCCTATATTTTACAGTATGCACATTTCACAAAATAACATCCCAGAATTTATCTAGGGCAAGGACCAAATGCCATTGATGTAAGGAGCCAGAGTGCGGCTCAATTTTTGTGGGCTATACATTGCCTCGAATACTCAAATTCTGCAGTCCTAGCATGCAAAGCCCAAAGGAACGGGATGGCTATGTCCCAACAAAACTTTATGGCCACTAAAATTTGAATTTCATATAATTTTCATGTGACAAAATAACATTCGTTTTTTTCTTTCATTGACCAAAAATAGGCAGAAAGCCAGATTTAGCCCAAGGGGCATAGTTTGTTATCTTTTATCTAAGTCTGGATCCCAGGTGTGGGGCAAGGCAGAGGCAGTTAGGGGCAATCAGGCCAGCAGGGGAGCACTTAGGGGCAGGGGCGATCAGTCAGGCAGGCCATGAGCAGTTAGGAGCCAGTGTTCCTAGCTTGTGAGAGGAATGTCTGACTGCCAACAGTCAGATATCCCTGAAAGTCCCTGATTGGAGAGAGTGCAGGCTGGGCTGAGGGAACCCCTCTCTATGCACCAATTTCATGCACCGGGCCACTAGTAGTTAATAATACAATATTGTATATTTTTAAAAGTTGCTAAGATAGTAAATATTAAAATTATTCACTGCAAGAAAAAGATTGTAATTCTATATAATAACACATGGTAACTAAACATACTATGGTAATTATCTTGCATACAAATATCAAATCATGGTGTACACCTGAAATTCATGCACAAGAGGGTGGAGGTTCTCCCACAGTCTGGTCTGCACCCTCTCTAATCTGGGACATCTTGAAGGATGTCCTACTGCCAGTGTACAGGGATTAGACCTAAACCAGCAATTGCATCTCCTCTTGCAATCTGTACTGTTGGCTCCTTCCTGCTCACCTGCATGCCTGTCTAATTGTTTCTAACCACTCTGCCTGCCAGCCTGTTCACCCCCACTGCCCCCTGTTGCCAGCCTGCTTGCTCCCAAAATGCCCCTCCAACTTGATCACCCCCAAATACCCCCTGTGCCAGTGTGCTCACCCCCAAATGCCCCGTACTGGCCTGCTTGCTCCTACCTTCTCTCCTCACTGGCCTGTTCACTCCAAACTGCCCCCCCCCTGCTGTCCTGATAACATCCAACTGATCCCCACTGTTGTCCTGCTCACCCCCAACTGGCTCCCTTGCTGGTCTGCTTACCCCCAACAGCCCAGCCCACCACCAGCCTGATCATTCACAACTGCTATCCCATCCTGGACTGATCACCCACAACTTCCCTCTCAACTTGGCCTCTAATCACCTCTACCTGGGTCCCATCTCCATGGCTTCATCCAGAAGAATGTCCAGAAGATCTCCTGGAAGGTCTCCCAGTCTAATTAGCATTTTATTAGTATAGACAGAGGCCTGGTATACGGATGGGTCCAGCTGCTTTGCCATGAAGGGTATCCTGGATTAGGGTAGGGGTTCCCTTGGAGCGTGGGGCCACCTGGGTGAGGGGCCTGTGGTGGTTTGCAGGCTGGCCCCACCCTCATGGGGTGAGGTTCCCCACTGGGGAGACATGGTTAGCCTGGATGAGGGGTTGAGGGCTGTTTTCTGTCCTCTTTTTCTTTTAACTTTTCTGTTGGTAGAATCATCAATACTTGAATCTGTCTTGCTTCCAGAAGATGAAAAGGGGAAACACACCGTCATCTGAAGAAAAAGAGCATCTATGTTAGAATCGGTGGTGTTTCTGGTTTTGGTCTTTTCCTGGTTTGTTTGTCATTTCTGCCAGCCCCAGCATCTTCAGGACTTGTGCGTGGGCACTTTTTTTCATGTCTACAAAACCTCCCTGCCTTGGTGAAAACTGCAGGGCTAAAGGCCTTCCTGGTTGGCTCAAACCCTGCCCAAGGTAGTGAGGAACCAGGGTGGAGAGCACCCACCACCTCCCTTGTAGAGCCAACCTCTGGACCTCGGGGTACTCCCCAGTAATGTAACTGCAACCTCCCCGTATGCCTTCAGAAATTAGTTGTAAGTTACTTCCGATGTGAAACTCTACCTCAGACATTTCCATTGCAGTTTCTAAAGGTTTTAAATAAAACCCATTTATCTCACTAACCTGGTCAGAAGTTTCTACCCAATGAGAGAGGTTTGTTGGACAGCATCGCTCAGATATCACCCCCCCCCCCCCCCCTTGTCCAATCATTCTGCTTGGGGCAAGGGAAGTTCCAAGGCTACAGGTGTGTGTGTAGGAGGGTGATCACTCCATGGGGGCACAGGCCCTTTGGAAGCTGACACCACAGGGTGCTGCTGGGAGGAGATAGCTTTGGGGGGCGTGGCTGCATCCCCTGGCTGCAGAAGGAAGCTGATCACTGTTGGGGGGAGGGGAAGGCAGCACAGGCACCTCCCCAGCTCACAACCCAGGCCACGGCTAAGAGTGGATCGTGATGGAGGTGGGGGTAAGAAGGTAGGGTCTGGGCAGGCCCAAGGATCGTGCTGGGGGTATGGGGTTGCAAGGGTACCTCTCAGGCCAACTGCCCAGGCTGAAGCTGGCAGCAGATCACACCAGGGGGCATGGCCGCCTCCCAGGCCAACAGCACAGCTGCACACTGCCTGCTCTCAGCAGCAGCCCTTCCTGAGACTGGGGGACTCTGGTGAGCCTGAGAGGACTGGGCGCCACCACCTTGTGTCTATGGGCACCGCCATTTTGTCACAGAGTGATGGTTAATTTGCATATTAATCTTTTATTATATAGGATCTTTAATTTTGTTCACTTGAGACTATTTAAAAATATGGATATTTTCCATGAAATTCATTAATATATATTTTATATCAACACTCTTGAACCTTCATCTTTGACTTTTACAAAAATAAATGAATTTTATATTTGTGTGGTTGCTGGTCGCTACAGAATCGAAGAAGTCATTGCTATCTCATCCTGTATATTGCTGAGCTAATTTAAGTCTGCCCTTCCTTTAAAATCAGTGGGGTCTCAAATCTTAGAAATTATTTTTCATGGCATAGAGGCAAGTGAGTAATAAATTTAGAATTAAAATAACACTGTAAAATGAATCATATTTGTTGTCATATTTTATGGTATTGCTTAAAACCAGTGATTGATTTTGCTTAGCTAGAGAATATGTAATCTAAAGATAAAGAAAATATTTCAATGTTATAAGAAAGAATCAGAATTCTATATTTTATATGTGAAGTACCAGTGTATTTTCATCTCAGTTTAAAATTATTCCAGATAATTCCAGACAATTATCTTGGTGTTTCATATGTTATATTATTAGTTTAAAACTATCTAATCATACAGATATGTTTACCAATTTTGCAAGTAATAAAATAGGATTTGAAAAGTTAAGATCCTTGTTCTAAATCAATAGTATATCCAACCTAACTTACAAAATTCTAAATTTGTCTGGGGTCTAATTCTCATGACTTCTTTTAACTAAATATAATTAGAAGATTACAATGGCATAACAAAATCAGGTTAAGAAATGCATTCTCATGAATGAACTTATGTGGAAATACATTCTCACTTGATTCTTTAGTGTTCTGTGAATCTGAGGAAAAAGCAAAATATTTTTATTGTAATTGTGTAGCAATAATAATTCTTTCCAAATATTAATATGTTTATTTTTATTTATGTCACATACAGAAACACACACACACACACACACACACACAATGAATGTAATCTTTGGATATTTAAAATCCTTGTAATCCTAATAATGATTTGTGTGAACTGGGCAAAAGATCTAACTTTTCTAAATCTCAATTTAACATCAATGGAATGAAGATCATCATGATAAGATTGTTCCCAGAAATATTGATAATACTTCTTAACCATCTTTTGTTCAATAATAAATGCTATTAGCAAAATTATATATTAAAAGTAATTTATAATTTGAACTTTAAGTTACTTACTTTCTTTCAATCTAGTTAGTAAAAATAAAATTTAAGTAAAAAATAAAAAGCGACAAAGATTTGCAAGAGATATAGTTATCTCATTTTGCATGTATTTATGTAGAAATATAATCTTTTTCAGCACTAATAAACATATACCTTGGAAATTGTTTTAATTATTTTTCCAATTGCCAAATCACATTTTTTAATTGCAGAAAGACTCTCATATTGATTTCAAACACATTACAGAACTATTTAAAATATAACATTACATTTATCACATTAGTTTTTTGTAGGCTGCATTATAAATTAGATTTAAGAACAAAATTCAACCTGCTAACCTAAAAAGACTTTTCCTCAAAAACCTTCAGTAGAAGATATGTATCCCCTACATGTTAATATTAGAATACTCTTATTTTTAGAGAAAACTTATTTTTCTAAGATTAAAAGAGCACAGAATTATTCCTATTGAAATTCATAGCGATATTAGAATATTATATTAGGATATTATATTATTACTAGAGGCTTGATGCATGAATTCATGTACAAGTGGAGTCCCATGGCCAGGCCTGAAAGATCGGGCTGAAATCAGCTTTCTGACATCCCCCGAGAGGTCCCAGATTGCGAGAGGGTGAAGGCCAGTTCAAGAGACCCCACCAGAGTATGATTGGAGCTGGGGAGGGGTTGTGGGAGGGCTCCAGGATGTGTTCAGCCCCATCTTGCTCAGTCCCAATCAGGTGAAATCCAGCAGTAAGTTAACTTACTGGTCAACTATCTGCCCCCCTGGTGGTCAGTGCACATTATAGTGAGCAGAGAGCAGCCTTAGCACATCATTAGCATATTATACTTTGATTGGTTGAATAGTCAACTGGTCAACCAGACACTTAGCATATTAGACTTTTATTATATAGGATTATCATTTTTTTTTGTTAATCCTCACTGAAAAATATTTTCCATTGAATTTTTTTAATAGAGACTGTAAGGGAGGAAAGCGGAAATGGGGGAGAGAGAGAGAAACATTGATGTAAGGGAGACACACCAATTTGTTGCCTCTACTTGTGCCTTTACTTGGGCTGGGGATCAAACTCATGACCCAGTATGTGCTCTTGACCAGGAATCGAACAGTAGACCTTTCCATGTACAGGCCAATGCCCTAACCACTGAGAACATTGACCAGGGCAAGAATGCTATAAGGGTATTAAATTGTGCAGTAATAAGTTCAATTGTTTTTCTTTTTTTAAGGTGTACAGCACGATGATTTTATACATAAGTATACTGTTAAATGATTAATTATAAAAAATTAATATTTTCTCAATTACAGTTTTCATTCAATATTATTTTGTATTAGTTACAAGTGTACAACATAATGGTTAGACAATCATATGCTTTGCAAAGTGTTCCTCGAGGCATCAATACCATTTACTGAATAGATTTTCTTTAATTCTTTGTATGTTATTGAATTATTTGTCAAATACAGGTATGGACAAAAGTAGGTTTATAGTTGTGCGTATGCAAAATAGTTCATCCTTGTATTAATATTTATTAATTATTACATTTCTAGAAGTATAGTGTACAAAATTCATGCATGGGTCCCCTTAGCCCAGTCTGCACCCTGTCCAATCCAGGACTCCTTAGAGGATATTTGACTGATAGTTTAGGCCTGATCTTGGGAATAGGGCCTAAACTATCAGGCGGACATCCCTCTCATAATTCTGGACTACTGACTCTTAATTGCTCACCTGCCTGCCTACATAGTCGCCTCTAACTGCCCCCTCCCTGCAGGCCTGGTCGCTCCTCACTGCCGTGCCGATCTGGTCACCCCTTATTGCTACCCCTGCTGACCTGGTCACCCCCAACTCTTCCCCCTCCTCCTGCCGGCCTGGTTGCCTCATGCAGCCAACTTGTTCAGTTGTTTTGTCCTCCCTCACTAACGCCCCTGCTGGCCTGGTCATAGGCAGCCATCTTGTGAAGGGTATGAGGGTCAATTTGCATACTATCTCTTTATTATGTAGTATTTTTCCTACAAATAACTGTAAATGATATTTTGCCAACTCCTGCATCAATTGACCATATAGGCGTGAGTTTATTTCTGGGCTCCCTATCTGTTCCATTAATGTATATGGCTGTTTTTATGCCAGTACCATGTTGTTTTCATTATTATGGCCATGTAATATAGTTTGATATTAGGTAGCATTGTAACTCCAACTTTGTTCTTTCAAGATTACTGTGATTATTCAGGTTATTTTGTGGTTCCATATACATTTTTGGGTTATTTGTTCTAGTCCTGTGCAATATGTCATTGGTATTTTGATATGAATTGCATTGAATCTATAGATTGCTTTGTGTATGATGGATATTTTAATGATGTAATTCTTCTCTGTAAACATTTATTTGTATCTTCTTCAATTTGTTTCTTTAATACCTTATAAATTTCTGAGTATCAGTTATTTATCTCATTGCTTATATTATTCCTATGGAGTTTTGATACAATTTTAATGGAATCATTTTCTCAGTTTCCCTCTCTGATAGTTCCCTCACTGTTGGTATAGAAAATGAAACTAATATCTGAGTATTTATTTTGTATCCTGCTACTTTACTGAATTTATTTACCAGTTTTAGTAGTTTTATGGTTTAATTATTTTTAAATTGCTTTTTATCTTTGATTTTATATTTAATGCTCAACAGTAAATATATTAAAATTCATTGAATAGATGCTATATTTTAGGAACCATGAAAACTATATCCAAATAGAATAGTATAGTAGCAGAATAAAGTCAAGTGATAACGCCATCAGATTGATTCCTAACACTTATGAAGAATTACTAAAATATCTACAGGATGAGGTAGTTGAATTCAGTCCTAGAAGTGTATAAGTTTTGAAGAAGATACAAGTTGAGAGCAGAAAGAGAAACCGAATTAAAGACACTATGGAAAGAAATACATGACATACTTAGGGAAGGATGATGGTTTTAGATTGGCTAGATAAGAGCGGAGTTGCATTTACTGTGAGCTAACAACCTTATGATCTACGGATCCTCACAAGTGTAAGCTCCTTCCAAGAACAGAGAAGATACATGTTTTTATGGTCCTAAATTTCTAAAAATTTATAAGTTTGATATGTTTTTAATATAACGAATTAAGACCAATTTGATTTCACTCTGTTACATTTTCTCTCATGCCAGGTAGCATTGGAAGGAGTATAATTGCCATTTTGTTATTTGACTAATGAAAACTAAAGTGGGAGTACATGCTGTTTATCCAAAGTGGGACATATTTATGTGATATGAAATTATTTTTGATATTAAGTTATTGCTCATCATCTGGATATAGTAATGATTTCCAAGAGTCCTTATGCCCAATATATAAATCCTTCTTTAGTCATAACATGCAAGTGTGACATAGATGTTTGATCATTTTCAGGATTTTGCAATGCTTCCCTTATATGTAAAACTTTTTAAAAATGTTTAAAAATATTTTTGTTCGTTTCCTGGAGAAAGAAAGAGAGAGAGAGAGAGAGAAACACCAACGATGAGAGATAATAATTGATCAGCTGCCTCTTGCATGCTCCCTACTGAGGAGGAAGCCTGAAACCTGGGCATGTGTGCTGACTGAAACCATACCAGGACTTCCCTGTTCATAAGTCGATGATCAGCCACTGAGCCACACCTGTCAGGCCAGATAGTTTTTAATACTTTTAAAACTTTCTGTGCCTCATATATGCATTTTAAGTAAAAATGCACTTTCATTCCTACTTGACATTGTAAATTCTTTTCGCAAAAAGCTTCCCACTCCTGCCACACAAGTGTTAAGGTTTCAGGCACCAAAGAATTTATATCTTTTCCTAACAATTGGTTTCACAGAGGATGAGATATGAAGGAACACGGGAATGAGGTTGTAAAGATGAGTACAAAATACATTTGAAAGACCTTGTCATATTGAATGGCTGATAGGCCAGATTCTGCCTACTACCTGTAACTGAACAAAACACAAGCTTCAAAGCATTTTTACAGCTATGATTGACGTGGTGTTGAATAATTTAAGACTCCAATATTTATTATCTCAAATTATTATCATTAGCATACCTATACTACAAAAAGTACATTTTATTATTATTTCTAAAATCATTAAATAAAATTAATTTCTAAGGTTTTTATTGACTGCTTCCTTTCATAAGATATATTGCATTTACATAAAGAAGAGATTATTAGTAAAGTAAAAATTTTCTGCTGGTTATTGAATAAATTATTCAGATTTTACACTTCCCAGTAGAACACTTTTTGATAATGATTAGCATCTGATGGATAATAAGTATAAATTCATAAAACAGTTTATCAAAATATCTAATATAAAAAAGCCGTAGTGGGAAATCAATAAAGTGTTAGCATATCAAATTTAATTTAGAGTAAAACATTAAACTATGATTATTTAGACTAAATAAAAATTTAATTCCAGAGAAATAAACAAAAGGCATTCTTATAAACAGTTCAGAAAATCATAAAACAATTTCAGAAGTCAATATTTGGTTTTAAAAGGGGGTGAAGCAAACAATAAAATTCTAAACAAATAGGTATTCTACATAAAAGCTGTAAATGACATATGCAATGTTATATATTATATTTTAATATTATATTTAACTTTTAAGTTATATAATACTTAATATAACTAAAGTCAGTTTTCGATGGAAAATGCATTTGTTTCTGTCACTAAATTTCACATAAAACTATCCTTCAGCAATCTAATTTCACTTATAAGTGTGTAATTGTCTCATTTTGAAAATATCTAAAATTGAACTGCTATAAGAAAGAAAAATATATTTCAGCTTAGTGACTTTTAAAATATATAAGTTTTATTGATTTTACAGAGAGAGAGAAAGGGAGAGAGAGAGAGAGAGAAACATTGATGTGAGAGGAACATTGATGGGCTGCCTCCTGCTGCCCCCTACTGGGGACTGAGCCCATTCCTTAACTAGGAATTGAACCAGTGACCTCGTGGAGCATGGACTAACATTCTCAATCCACTGAGCCACACATGCTGGGCCAGCTTTGCAATGTTTACTCCAATATTCCTTTGCTCTTCTAGCCAGAATCAACCTTGCCAACACCTCCATGATTTCTTAGAGACTGGAAACAAGCAATTTATGGGCTCGTATAAAGAACCCTGAATCCATTTAAAACAGAAAAAGAAAGTATTATAAGACTTACAAAGTCATTCCAGGTTTCCTCTTCTCAAGCCCACTTTTATGTCATTTAAAATATTGACTTAGTTTTCATTAAAAATATGCTGAATAAAGAATGAATCAAACAATATGTTCTTCATCTTTTCTCCACAATTCAGCCACTAATTATTAATTTTTGAAATGCCAAGAGTTGTTATAAAATGGATGAAACATAAAATTAAAGATAATAAAAGGTAAGGATTTTATAATCACTCCCCTACAGCCATAGACTTGCCTGGCTTTTCAAAGATAAGAAATTCTATTATGCATTGTGAGAGGAGGGCACCAAAGGTCCCTAGACTTGAAATAAATTGCTATGAGTTCACCAGAGATTACCAACTACATTTATTCACCCTTTGATTAAAGCAAAACAACTTTGTCGATAAGGAATCATAAAGAAAACAATGTCAGGCATGGAAAGTGTTCACATTCTCATTGTTTTACATAACAGGGTTTCTACCTTCACACAGAATCCTTGCAGATGCCCACACATAATTTGAAATATATCAAATACACTTCAAGGCCAACAAAGAATAAGTGAGGATTTATTGTTTATATTACAGGACAAACTGAAACAGTTTTCTGCATATTGCTAATAATGAATTCATATATTCTTCATCTATAAGGCAAATCTATTTTTTCAGTTCACACACACAATAATATTTTGCTATTTATAAATGGATTTATTTAAGAGTATATTGTCTCCCGAATATGTGTGAAGCACTACTAAATTCAATATATGAAAATCAAAACATAGGCCTTGCCTTAAGAATCTTCTTGTCTAATAATTCTGACCTTATGATTGTCATAGATTCAGATTATTACAATATTTGAGATTTAACCAGGTCTTTATGATGGCATTAAAAAACAAGAGTAACATCAGTGTTACTTCAGAGAAGCTGAAAGAAAATATTGTTTTTTATAAACATGCATATTTCTATATTTAAAGATGAGAAGCTTGCATTCTTTCTACTATATTAAATTTATGTACTCTAATCTAATCAGTATTTTATAACAGTACAATAAGAAAGAAGCAGTAGAGAAAAATATTAAAAGAAGCAAAGTAAAAGAACTATTTTAAAAGCATAACTGCATGATTTAAAGTTGACTTTACAATTTAACAAAGTTGCAGGATATAAGTTAACTAGCCAAAAAGGGGAAACAATCCAAATATCAATTTAATAGGAAATGGATAAGTAAAATATAGTATATCAATACAATGGAAAGTGACTTATTTAAAAAGAATGAGTTAGTGATATATAAAAGAACAGTGATGAATCTCAAAATAATTAAGATGTATAAAGTTATCCAGACAAAAAGATTATAGATAGTACAGTTTCTTTTGTATATATTTCTGGAAAACGCAAAACTTATATATAATGACAAGAAGTAGAATGGTGGTTGCCTTGGAATAAGTGGGGTATGAAGGGTCGGCAGGGGTGACTGAGCAAACTTTTTGGTCTGATGAATTTGTTCACTCCATCGATTGCTGTGACAGTTTTCTAGAAGTATACATATGCCAAACTTATCAAAATGTAGTTTAGTATGTATTATTTTTAAATCATGTCATAATAAAGATATCTTTTTAAATAATTTGAGATTATTTCAAAATACTTTCAGCCCTTAGGGAAAACAAAAGTGGTGAAAGAGATTAAATTTGCTTCTGTTTTAATGAAGGAAACATACACACAAATAGTTGGATTATTGTCCACTTGGGAAGTGCTATGAGAGCAGTGTGAACAAGAGTGTGGATCTCAAGCACAGGAACCTCTGCCGGGGAGAGTTCAGGAAGGAACTACCTGATTTACTTGGAAATTAGTATTTTGGTTTCGCTTCCTTATGTACCATTTAATTCCTAAAATTGGCAAGTTGAGGACTGAAGACTCGGAATGTAGTGAATCTTTCCTGTAGGCGAGATTCCTTAAGGCAGTTGGTCCTGCTCTTGTAGGGGATTTGGAATTTGTATGAGGCCCAGGGGTTGGTTTTTAGTGACTGGAGAAGCCCTGTTCACATAGAGTAGGCAGGACTAGACTTGCCAGATGTTCTGCAATGCCAGGACAGTAAAACATTTATCTGTCTATTAGGTGATCACAAACAAAATGCTTCATTTCCTTTAACTCCTATAGTCCTAATTTATTTAAACTCCTACCTCATAGGATTGCTATGAAAATGAAGTGAGACAATATGTAAAAGTTTTAGCAAAATGCCAGATACATTGTTCACTAAATTTGAGCTCTTCGTAGCTATCTTGCAAAACTGAGCTTATTGAAGAAAAAAAACATAAAAGGTAAAATAATACACAGTTCTCACCATGTAACTACCTCTGCCTTGTGAGATGATGTATAATCTCAGACTTTCAAATAGCTATAACTTTGAAAAACTCCATTCCTTTTTTAAAAAAAGCATATCTGAAGGACAACAGCAACCTATGATTATGCAAACAAAACAAAAAAGGCATTTCACAAATGGGGATGAATTAGAATTCTCCCATCTTTACAACTGTAATTTAAAACAAACCTACTCTTACTGATTTATTGGAACATAGAGACTAAAGGTTTTTATGTAATATTCTGTGCTGACATATACATGAATGATTAAGGTAAGAGGGGTTACAGTTTATATGCAACATGATGAAAGTATCAAGATAATTTATATTTGCTATAATATATTTTATACTAGTTTTTATGCTATTGAATAATAAGAAAGAATATGGTTACCTTTGAAATGTCTTATTTTATATCAAGAAAGTTATATAAAACATAAGGGAATGACTGAAATCTAGCAATAGTATTGGAAAGAAAAATCCATAAGACACGAACACCCTATGTGGAAGTCTGAGCTATTGATATAACATACTGTAAATTTAGGAAACAAAACCATAAATTCTGTTTTGTTCTATGTTGTTAGGTTTTCCTGTCTGCCAATTGAAACCCAATACAATCTAAGTAACACAATTAAGGGCCTAGATTTTCTAGGACTCTCTGGAGTTTAAGGATAGTGGTATGCTCTTGAACTTGACAGCATATACCACTATATGCTCATGCAATATATTAATTAATATCTAAGCACACCATGAGTTTGTGCCTAATAGGCACAATATAAATTCAAGTTATTATGTTTCTTTGAAAACGACTAAAAGACACTGTAGAATAAAGAAATGTGTATAATTTGAAAATATAGCAAGACTTAGCAGAGTGAAGAAATACTTCAAAGAAGAGGCTTTAAATTCTAGGGTAAAATGAGACTCACTTGTGTAATGCAAGAAAGGGAATAGGAATGGTCACTCTTTCCCTTGAATGTTTTATTCCTAATATAGCAAAATGCTTTAATCTTTTTCTTCAGTTTATATCTACAAACATAAGTGTATATGCTTAAATAAATAAATATTCTTTCTAGAGAATAGCCCATTGATTTTAAATTATTTTGTGGACAATTTAACTGTAATATAGTAACCACTATACTGTCTTTAAATTGAATTAATTTAATGGCTAGCCACCATTGCATCATTATGATTCAGGCATTTAACCAAATCTTAGATGACTACTTGATCAAACTTAATATAGATTTAATAATTCAATTGAATTATTGAAAATTTCTAACTTTATTTGACCACAAATTATATACGCAAAATATATTTCAGCATGTAGAGAACTCTAATGAGTATTCTGTAAATTACATATAAGTTAGTTCTATACAGATACAATTTAAATAATATATTTTATGATTATGTTAAAATTTAAATTAAAAGTACAGTAAAACAAAAATAAAAGGCTTAACATGCAAGAGTAAAGAGTATTGATCATTCTAGTACATAAATGAGAGTTACTTGAAGATTCATTAAAATATATACTTCCCACTTTTGTATATAGTTTTAAAAATTCCATAATGAGAACTTTAAAAGATTAATGATGGGCTCAAATAAAACAAGCAATATAATTTTGAAAACTTTTAAGTGTATAGGTGTTTAAGGTTAAATTACCATAATACAGTTACTAGACTATATAAAATACTCTAGTTTTTCTGTTCAGTATGTGCTGGTGTATTTGCCATCATACTTTAGATGGGTATTCTGGTATAAATACTTTCTATTTAAATAACATGTACTAGTATGCCTTCAAATTATAATTCTAAAGAATAAAAGAAGCAATTATTTCTTGACACACTATACAGGAAAATTAAAAGCACTTGTCATCCTTTTCTTTATTCTCAAATAATATTTCAAAAAATTGTTTTACACATTTTGGCAAGGTCATTACCAATATGGAGTATTTGCTATAAAAAAATAAAAAAAACATTAAACTCTACTCAGTCTCATTTTTGCTATATTTTCATGAAGAAATTTTTTAGTAATTAATGTTTGTTCTATAATTAAATATCATTTTTATACAAATAGGTGACAGTTTTGTCCTGACTGTATGTTGTTAAACTATTAGATTCATGCCTGCATTCATACATACATTGATATTATCAAAACTCACTTTGGGTAATTCGAGAATTATTGAATTTTGACTAGTACTAGTGCTATGAAAGTACAAATAATTTCTTCTTATATATTTTTTAAATTTAAATTATTTATTGTTTATAGTATTACATGAGTCTCCTTTTTCTCCCATTGACCTCTCCACAGCCACTCCCACCACCCAGAGCATGCCCTCACCCTCCTACTGACTGTATCCATTGGTTATTCTCATATGCACGCATGCAAGTCCTTTGGCTGATCTCTTACGCCATCACACCCCTGCCCCGACCTTCGCTCATAGGTTGAATAGTCTATTCAATGCTTTTATGTCTTTGGTTCTATTTTTGTTCATCAGTTTATGTTGTTCATTATATTCTACATATAAGTGAGATCATGTGATATTTATCTTTCTCTGACCATCTTATTTCACTTAGCAAAATACTCTCCAATTCCATCCATGCTCTTGCAAATGGCAAAAATCCCTTCTTTTTACAGCAGCATAGTATTTCACTGTGTAGATGTGCCATAGTTTTCTAATCCACTCACCTGCTAATGGGCCCTTATGCTGTTTCCAAATCTTAGCTATTGTAAATTGTGCTGACATGAATATAGGGATGCATATATCCTTTCTGACTGGTGTTTCTAGTTTCTTGGAATACATCCCTAGAAGTGGGATTACTAGGTCAAATGGAAGTCCTATTTTTATTTTTTGAGGAAACTCCATACTGTTTTCCACAGTGGCTGCACCAGTCTGTATTCCCACCAGCAGTGCAAAATGGATACTTTTTCTCCACATTCTCACCAGCATTGTTGTAGATTTGTTGATGATAGCCAATCTGACAGGGGTGAGAGAGGATGACATAAACAAATGGAAGAATACACCATGTTCACAGATTGGTAGAATCAACATCATTAAAATGTCCATTCTACCCAAATCAATCTAGAGATTCAATGCAATCCACATTAAAATACCAATGGCATATTTCACAGACTTAGAACAAACTCTCCAAAAATTCATTTGGATTGAAAAAAACACTGAATAATTACAGCAATCTTGAGAAAGAACAAAAAATTTGGAGGGATGACAATAACACATATCAAGCTATATTACAAAGCCACTGTTCTCAAAACTGCCTAGTGCTGGCACAAGAACAGACATATAGACCAATTTAACCAAACAGAGAACCCAGAAATCAACCCAAGCCATTATGCTTAATTAATATTTGACAAAAAAAATCCAGAACATACAATGGAGTCTAGACATTATTTTCAATACATAGTATTGGGAAAATTGTACAGATACCTACCTGCAAAAAAAAAAAAAAAAAAAAAAAACGAAAGAAAGAAAGAAAGAAAGAAAGAAAGAAAGAAAGAAAGAAAGAAAGAAAGAAACTAGACCACCAATTTATGCCATACAAAAAATAAACCCAAAGTGGATAAAGGACTTAAACATCAGTGAGAAACCATAAAAATCTTAGAAGAATCCATAGGCAAATATATGTCATAGCAATATCTTTACTGATGCAGCTCCTAGGACAATGGAAACTAAGGATAAAATAAACAAATGGGAGTACATCAAAATAAAAAGTTTCTGCATATCAAAAGAAACCATCAACAAAACAAGAAGAAAGCCCACTTCATGGGAGAACATATTTGCCAATATTGTATCAGATAAGGGTTTAATCTCCAACATTTACAGGGAACTCATACAACTTAACAAAAGGAAGATAAACAATCCAATCAAAAAATGGGCAAAGGACCAAAATAGACACTTTTTGAAAGAGGACATACGGAAGGTCAAGAGATATATGAAAACATGCTCAAAGTTATTAGTAATCTGAGAGATGCAAATCAAAATTGCAATGAGGTACCATCTTCTTATATCTTAAATCCAACTCTGATATTTGATTCTATGCTACCTCCAAAATATTAATTAGATCATAATCTAAAACCCTCTTGAAAAATGCATAAGTTATTATGGCATATTTTGAAAAAAAGTAAGATGACTTAACATAGATATAAATATTTATCTTGGACACTTAATTTTAAAATGTGATAAAGTATACTGTAAAATAACTCTTAAAAAACAGAAATATAACAGTAGATTAGTTAAGCATGACAGCAAGCTCCTAAATTATTTGTCAAAATTTAAGAAATAAAAGTTTTAGTAATCAGGTGTATAATTGAAAAAAATATAGTAGTCTTTCTATGCCAAAACCATAAGAGATAATGTTTTGCGCTTTCATTAATATTTCTTAATTTTAATGTAAAAAGTGTAAAATATTATATCAAAATCATAAAAAAACATTGCCAGGTTAGACTGTTAAGGATTTTAATTATAGCTATAATCTTAAAACATAGACATTGATCATTTTTCTTTTCAAGAGACAATAGTTTTCGTTGTAGAAGTTGAACTGGCCTACTACTTTTTTGAAGTATAAATTTCTTCATCTAGTAAATTTTGGGGCATCTCTGTTAACTTTTTAAAAAGGAATCATTTGCAGTTTGCAAACCATCATTAAAGAAAATTTACCTAATATTGATATTCATAGAATATAGAAAATATAAAAAAAACTTTTCTTTATAATCTGGTTCTGTCTCATAACTCTTGAAAGTGTCTTAATATTCAATCTAAATTTCACTGGTACAAACTATATCTCCTTGTTCAAATTCCATTGGAAAATAGCAGGCCATAATACACATATTTCTAGAAATATATGAATGTGGAGTAGAAGCAAATGAGAAAATTTAGGTACAGATTGTTGACTTTTTTCATTGAATAAAAATATTTGCCAATTGAGTATTACAGCATCTCAAGAAACCATGGCAAAAGGAATAAAGAAGATGCTGAATTAGAAATTCTCATACAACAACATTAGATAACTTAGGTTATACACATGATATTGTCATTTGTCAAGAGGATGATAGTAAGAGTACATAAGAACTATATGGATAAATATTCTAGTCTGTATATCTGGTTAGTCTTAAAACTCACACACAGACACCCACACACACAGACACACACACACACACAGACACACACACGCGCACACACACACAAAATACAGATACTTGACCTGCTCTTTAATTTGTCCTTTTGTTTAGCAATTATTCACTGAGAGCATGTTCCGCCTGGACCTTTGGGCTACAGGTGCTGGGAAGGAGGTTGGGAGAATAGATGACACCAGCCTGTGGCTGACACAGTGCCTGAGGATGAGCAGACCCCATAGAATGGCTCTTAAATGGAATGAGACAACTCCAATAAAAGTGCTATAAACAAAATATGAAAAGGTCAGAAACCCTTTCTTGGCTGCTGACTGCAGAGCTTGGGGAAGGAATCAAGCACTTGGGTTGGCTTTGCAGGATAGGAGTGCATATCGCCTTTCTGGTCCGGTGGCGGACATGTCATTTGTGAACAGTAACTTCACAGGGAGCAAAATATAACATTTTTTTGGTAGAATCCAAGCAGCTCTCTTATTTCCCAATACATTGATTCAAGAAAGGAAAGGCCTCCCCAATATAAATAAACATTTTAGTTTCAAGAGTAGCATATATTTTTACTAGATTTATGACACACTATCTTACTTTAGTTATCAGTGATCAACTAAGAAATTGAAACAAATTTAAACCAGCACTAATAATGGCCAATCTCATTGAAATGTCCAGGTAAAAACTGACAGCCATTCTTACTTAGCTAATTAACACATCCCTGAGAAACTTTGTCTCTGACCAGGGAAGCAAGACTAAATTACATTCTTAAGGTATTGAATAAATCCACATATAATCTTTAGATTAAAACAGATTATAAATGTAGTAGATGTTCAAATGAAAAAATATATCCAAATTAGAAAGTTGTAGATAAAAGTAGAAAACCTTGCAAAATTCTAGTCATTTATCTAACATTTCTGTGAGCTGGTATGATGACTAAGCAAAGGGAATCACATTCTTTTCTGTGTATTGGTTGGTACACCAGGCCCCAATGTATTTAGGCACTTTAATAGTCAAAACACTGTTCATTTAGGATAAATACTTTTAAAGGATTCATGATAATATCACACCTTTGTTTTTTATCTGATTAATATAATGTAATATCAAAAAGGTTAAAGTGAAAATCAGAGTATGTGTTTCAATTCTGACTATATTTAAAAATAAAATAAAATATGCCTCTATATCAGGCTTGCATTATCTATATTACTTCTGCTCTACATCCTATCTAATAAAGAGGGAATATTCTAATCAACCCTCATGCAGTTACAAAGATGGTGGCACTCAGAGCCAATAAGGGGTGAATATGCTAATTGACTACTATGCCCTCAAAGATGGTGGCACCCACAGCCAATAAGGAGGGAATATGCTAATTGAATGTAACGCCCTCAAAGATGTTGGCGCCTACAGCCATAAGATGGCAGTACCCAGTCCCCTCAGCCCCTCCAGGGCACCTGCCTCTATGGTCCCCCCAGTCACTCAACACACCCCCATCTGCCCAGGGCCGGCCCGAGGTGCAGGCAAGCCTCAGGTGGTAGCTGCCCAGCCATTCAGGGCTGCCCAAAGTCCAGGCAACCAGAGCTGGCCAAGGCTTGTGCTGCTGGCAGAGGCAGTAGCAGAGGTGTGATGGAAGTGTCGCCATCCCCTGAGGGCTCCCAGACTATGAGAAGGGGCAGGCTGAGCTGAGGGACCCCCCCCACCAGTGCATGAATTTTCAAGCACTAGGCCTCTAGTTAGAATATAATTGAGACTTAGTATAAGTTATCACAAGATAGAAGTGTTTTCATTTATCATTGTCTATTTTTCTCTCCATGCATATATTTTTTCCAGAAATTTATCAACCCTCTATTAAAAGCCCTTCAACCAAATTGAATTGAATAAATCATCTATAAACTTGTTAAAAACGTCATGCAACTGCTTTTTTTGCTTTAAAGTAAAAAAAAAAAACACTTGTTTTTGTAGCATCAATTATATTAGAAATGGTGCCAAAATGAAAGTTTTGTAATATAATATGTATCTGCAATGGTTGCCAATCCTATATCTTCAATACTGTGTTGGAATTCACAGGTGATTCAAATTAAACACATAGCATCAATTTTCATAAAAAGGGAATCTGTTACAACCACTTTCAGACACAGATATAGTACTATATGAGATACATCTCTATTTCAGTCATCTTTTAATATTATAGGAGTGGTATTTTAATCTAAATTATCTGAAATACATTTTACTAAATTACTTAAATGTGTGAATGGAAAAGTCTATGCAGTTTACTGCAGTCACTGCAGTAAAATAATAATTTCAGAAAACAGGAAATAAATCTTAACCACTGTATAAAAATTTCAAATGTAAAATGTAAAGAGAAATCACACCAGTTTTGTGTCTTGAAAAACACTTTTGTTTTTATACCACACATTTTAGGCAATGAAATTAATCAAACATTAGGTGACTATTCAGTAAATATTTTAAAATTGTTTTAGATTTATAATTTTCAAGAAAGAAATTAGATAAATGTGTGACAATGCATTTCTAGGCCTCAGGAAATCTGTTTGGTCAATCTGTATTAGATATAGCAATTTTTCATTTGTTCCTCCTGATACTTGTGGTTAATATTGCTAATTGATTATAGCATTCTTTCACAAAGAGTAAATATTTGACCTCAGAATAATTTTCAATGTAGCATTTTGGTCAGTTATTGTGAAATAATGAGAACTGGCATTCAATATGAAAACCATCTTACATGCTTAGCCTGGAGCTAAAGAAATATGAATGGTCAAGGGCGAATACATTATTCAAAAGAGACCAGAGGTCTTTCAAAGCCTGATTTTGTAATGGTACAATTTTCAGGTCAGCTTTCTGTTAATCCTGCTACCTAAGGATATTTGTCAATGCACATGACACTAGTGAGTAGAGATATTCCCATAAGAGAGATGAGTCGTGGCCTTATTTCAACAGAACACACTGCTCTCTTCCCATTGGGAGTAAGTATATCTGCAACAAATGCACAAGCACAGACACATGCAAACATATACTTTTTTAAAACTTTACTTCACATTTGCAGATAACCTAAACTGTGAATATATTTTTCTTCCCTAATATCATATCTTTGGCAGAAGCCACATTCATATAACCCAGAGAGAGAGTGAATACTGTTGAGTAATATGAAATCCAGGATAAGCTACTTCTATGGATTTGGAGGCTGCTGACATTTTACTTATAGATTTATTTTTTAGATATAAAAGAAGAAAAACACTAGAAAAATAGTTCAAGTTCTAAAACAAATGACAAGTAGCTTCTGGGAAGTCTCTCAGATATTTATTTAAAGATAGCAATACTTCATCTCAACCTCACTTAAAAAAAGTGGTTAAATAAAAAGAATAAAGGGTCAAGTATAGAACTCTGAGGAGAAAAAAAAGAGTCACAAAAAAATCAAAGAAGAGCATGTCTAAAAAAGTGTATAGGAAAATAATTGCCAAGTAAAATATCTTATAATTCTAGGAACATAGATTATTTCAAGAAATAATGGTGGATCAAGTTAATGACAGAAATTATTTACATTTTTATCTTGGATATTAAAACATATTTTAAAATAAATATACATCATTACTGGGAAGTAAAAATGTCTGAAAATGATTAGTATCATTAAGATATTGCCCCCAAATTTAAAAAAATACACATATGTACAGACAGAAATTCAAGAAATCCATTTGAAATGGCTATGAAGGGTATGCGATAATGGTGGAAGGAACATTAAAACGGATCTGGTTGAATTTACTGATATGTGTTCACTAAGTATAGATTCTGTCTTTAATATTATAACTCAAGGCATTAGAAAGGATTCTACCTGTTTGGTTGGTTGGTAGAATCATTGGATGGATGGTTAAAACTTGAATAAATGGTGGCTCACCATTTGTGACATAGAAATGTCCACTCTCCCTTGGTTTAATGTAGACAAGGAAATTCAAAGGCTATGGACCTTGTAACATATATGTATATTTATCATTTGATCTACTTAACTACATGTGTGGATCCAGAAGACATATCTTTCATCATGACTGTGAGAAATGAATTTGTGAGGGGAGCCACGACATCATAAAGTCACTATTATCATTTGACAAAGAGAAAACCTGGACCCAGTTTATGAATGATATCATACAACACGCTGCCACCACCTGCAAGGGGACAATTGCAGCATTACAGTCCCTTTATGGGATCACTGGGACATCCCAGAGAGATAGCAGTGAAAGAAAATCCTCCCCATCATATGAACTCAAGAGATGCACTTATTTTTTCTTGAAAGGAAATATGGTTAGATGTGCAATTAATTGCCTACCAATTCAATGGTAATAGATAATGGTTTGGCTGGAATGGTCAGGGATTAGAAGAAATGTGATTAGAAAATTGGTGACAAGAAGTCTGGGGGATAAATATATTAATAAATCTCTCTAAATGGATAAAAACCCTGAAGTTATTTGTGTCCCTTTTCAATTAATACTACACAGTGAACTCAGCAGAGAAAATTGTTAATAATTAAATGGATAGATGACCTGTTCTGTAGATACTAATCAGCCTTTTTTCCCAGCTACTGTACCAATGCCCAATGAGCTCAATAACAAATATGGCAGATATTAATCCCACTATATTAATAATCACTTTTTCCATGTGTAGGCTGAAAAAATGAATTGCAAATTAAACTCTGTGAATTGTCAGAAATAAGCTAGTCTAAATGACCCAATTAAAAAACAAATTTTGACAGAATGGATCTATAAGAAACTCACTTTAAATATAATGATACATATAGATTAAAAGTAAAATAATGAAAAAAATGTATCCCACTAACAGTAATGAAAAAAGTAGGAGTAGCTTTGATAATATCTGACGGAGCAGACTGCAAAACAGAGAAAGTTATCAAGAATAAAAAAGGGCTGCCCTAACTAGTTTGACTCAGTGGATAGAACGTCAGCCTGACAACTGAAAGGTAGCAGGTTCAATTCCAGTCAAGGGCATGTACTTGATCGCAGGCACATCCCCAGGAGAGGGTGTGCAGGAGGCAGCTTATCAATGTTTCTCTCTCGTCAATGTTTCTAAGCCTCTATTCCTCCCCCTTCCTCTGTAAAAAATCAATAAAAAAATAAATTTTAAAAAAATTAAAAAGGGATTATCCTATATAATAAAAGAGAAACATGCAAATTTGACCATACCTTTGCTCCTGATTGGCTATGCTACCAGCCACTTAGGAGCAGGGGCGGGGCTAAGTGGCATGAGCGCCAGGCCCCAGGGGTAGAGATGAAACGGCAGTGGTGGTGAGCACTCAGCCCCCCCACCAGGTGCTGTGAGGGGAAGCAGTGGCAAGCGCCCCAGCCCCCGGGGAGGGGTGGTTGCAGGCAGCAAGGGCTGAGCTGAGCCAGGCAATGGTTGGGTACCCGACACCTAAAGCCTTGCCAGAGGCTTTAGGCCTTGGGCAAGCTGGGGGTGAGCCATCAGTTGGACATCTCCTGAGGGCTCCCAGTATGTGAGAGGGGGCAGGTTGGGTTGAGGGACCATCTACCCCCAGTGTAGGAATTTCGTGCACAAGACCCCTAGTGTAGGAATTTCGTGCACAAGACCCCTAGTGTAATGATAAGGGCTTAAAATCTCCAAAAGAATATAACACCTTATAATATATATGCACTTAACAACAGGGAATCAAACTAAGTATATGAGTCCAAAAATAAATAATAGAATTGCAAGGAAAAATGATGAATCTATGATCATAGTTAGAGCATTCAACACCCTTCTATCACAAATGCCCATAACCAGTAGGCAGAATATTAGTAAGGACACAGTTAAGCTCAATGCCATCAACAATCAGACTTAATTGAGAACTACAGACTAATTCATCCAACAACAAAAGAATATACATTCTTCTGAAGCTTACATAAACATTCACATTCTGGACCATAAAACACACATTAATAAATTTAAAATAACTAAAATCATACAATGTCTGTTCTCAGATGACAATGGTATTGAATTAGAAATCAATAACAGAAAAACAATTGGATAATTCCCAAATACACTTTCAAATAATACATGGCTCAAAGAAAAAAGTTTGAGTGACATTATAAAATATTTTGAACTAAATAAAAATGAAAATCACATCTTATCAAAATTTGTGGGATGCAGCAAAAACATTGAATGTATGTATTAGAAAATAAAAAAAATTCAAAATTGAAAATCTAAGTTTTTATCATGGAAAACTGACAAAGAAGAGCAAGTTAAAAGTAATGCAAGCAAAAGAAAAAAAATAATAAGTATTAGAGCCATTGACAGAAATTTAAAATAGTAAATCAATAGAGAAAATAAATGAAACCAAAGCTGGTTTTTTAGGAAGATCAATAAATTCAATAAGCTACAAGTCAGTAAGCCATGATTCCTTGACTAAATAAAAATAGGCAGGTTTTATATATATTTAAAAACTTTAAAAGTTGATATAATTTAATATTGATTGTGCTGCTTTTTATTTATTTTTTGGTTAAAGCTATTTATAACTCTGTTTCAAAGTATATGTTTTGAATATGTGTACTTGCTGGCAAGTAAACTTGGTATGGGGACTGTGGGATTTCTGCAAACATGTGGGGAGATAATAGAATTAATTATTAGTGCTCAGAAGAAACATCATTCTAAATTATAGCCAGGGGAAATATTTGTGTAAACTTTGCAAAATGCTAAAACACACTGTTTTATTATATTCAGGATAATTCATATTTTAATAGAGTGATTTCTATTGTCCATGATAATTAAATTATGCTGTTTTTATTAATTGGTTCTTAAATCACAATTTAAAGCCTGGCTGGAATCTTGTTTGCTGACACACAGTGAAGGAGGGTACATGATTTGGGAACTAGCCAAAAGAGAGTTTTAAAAAAGTTATTCTCTAAAATTAAGATTAGATTTTTAACAAAATATTTCTCCCTGGTGTTATTTTAGAATTTTGGTTTGAGACCATAACTTTGGAGCTGAAAAAGTTATTCAGAGGGTTCACATTGTATAATTAAAAGTTGGGGGTTTTTTTGCATATGATAACTTAAATGAAAATTTTCATTAATAGAATATTGATTAATCAGTTATCATTCTAAACCAAAACTCAAAAGTTGGTGGATATGACTATATAATAGAATATATATATGATTCCATATATAAGGCTAGACATTTAATGGAAAACTAAAATCTTTGGGAATTATCAGATACCAGATACACAAATAATTGGGGTTACAAGAAACAGTAGCACAAAACAAAAAGATGACTCATTTTGCAGATTATAACCATTTGGCCTTCAAAAAATAATAATGACAATCAATTAGATTAAATTGATGATATATAAACAACCATCAGTCAATGTTGATGACAAAAAGACAAAAGAAACATGGTTTCCAAGAGTATTTTAACAGACATGAGTTCCTACTTGTCAACCATAAATGCTATGTATTGATCCATCAAAATTATACAAATAATTTATAATTATACATACTGCATGAAATTATGATATGATTAGGTAATATTTTAAATGTTTGCATATATGTATATAATATTTAAAATAAATACATCTAGAGACACAATGTGTGGTATACATTGAGCATGAAGAAATGTGGAAAATAGAAAATAACGATTTTTTTTAAAGAAAAATGAGACATTGAGACAGATTTATAAAAGTAGGAGAGCCACCCTGCTAATGTGGCTCAGTGATTGAGCACTGACCTATGAACAAAGAAGTTGCAGTTCTATTCCAAGTCAGGCTACATGCCTGGGTTGCTGGCCTCATCCCCAGTGTCGGGTACGTAGGAGGCAGTTGATCAATGATTCTCTCTTATCATTGATGTTTCTATCTTTCTTTCCCTTTTCCTTCCTCTCTGAAATCAATAAACAAATCAATAAAAATATAAAAATAGGTGACCCTGACTGGCTCAGTTGGTTGGAGAGTCCTCTTGTATACCAAATGGTTGTGGGTTTGATTCCTGGCCAGGGCATATACATAGGTTAGGGGTTTGATCACAGTCAAGGCATGTAGGGAGGCACTGATCCATGTTTCTCTCACACATAAATGTTTCTCTCTCTCCTGTCACTCTCTCTCTCCTTTCTGTGTAAAAAATTAACCCTGGCCAGTGTTCTCAGTGGTTAGTGTCAATGATAATTAAATTATGTTGTTATTATTAATTGTGTGTCCACACATAAAAGGGTCACAAGTTTGATTATTGGTCAAGAGCATGTACCTGGGCTTCAGGCCACACTCTAAAACATCTGTGGGAAAAATATCCTTGGTTGAGGATTAACAACAACAACAAAATTAATTAAAAGATAAATAAGTAAATGTTAGAGAAAAGTAAGATTTTACTGATCTTGTTATAAAGAGGTGGAATTAGTTTGATTTTACTAATAAAAAGTAGAGATTCTTAAGACACTGAATTCAGGTTTCTCAAGCAAGATCTTATAGAAAAAAAAACACGCACACACACACACACACACACACACACACACACACACACACACATCAATAACAACAAAGGTAGACTCAGAGTGAATTTTTGCAAAAGCTAAAAGAGAATGAGAGTGAATTTTTGCAAAAGCTAAAAGAGAATGAGTTAAACAAAACATTGATAGAAGAATTTTGGACTGGAAATGTGAAGTGTTCCCCTGGGCAAGATGGCTTCCCAGGCTCTTGTCCTGTGGAGTTAAAGAATGAAAACACAGACAAAAGGTGGTATAGTAAAGGTGGAAATTTACTGAGATACAAGAACAGTCTCCCACATGAGGAGGGGGAAAGAGTCTCACCTTTTCCCAATGGTTTATGAAGGCTGCAGATCTTTATGCCTTGCTATCCCCTCTGGTCACTATTCCCTTAGATTGGTTACTATAGTGACAAGCATGTGAAATTCACAGCCTGTGGGCTGCATGCTAGGAGTTTGACATGCTTGCTATAGAAACTTCTGAGTTTAAGCCTCACATGAAGTACATGAAGTTCCCTCCTTGTTCTTCCTTATTGTTCTCCTATTCCCTCTGGGCTTTCTCCTCCTTCCCTTTATTTTGTAAATATAGACCTTCTGCTACTTCCAGCTCCCTTGTCTTATGGAAATGCACCCTTTTGTAGCTCTGTAGTTCTGTGCTATTTTTCATGGATCCTTTAATTTTAAAAAATTTCCTAAACCCATCTATTTTACCCCTAAAAACTCCTTTTAACACAAGATAGATAAAAACCCATCTTTATTTTTTTTTTTGCTTTTTGTTTTACTTAACACTCACCCATGGATATGTTTTATTGATTTTAGAAAGAGAGAAAGGAAGAGGGAGAGAGAGAAAAAATCATCTATGTGAGGAACATGATGTACTCACTCTGACTGGGGGTCAGACCCACAACCTGGGTATGTGCCCTGACCAGCAATTGAACCTGTGACCTTTTGCAGTACAGAGAATTCTCCAACCAGTTGAGTCAACCAGGCCGGCCAAGGCGATCTTTAGTTTTAATTCAAGAGAGAAGTAATATTCGCATTTCTTTTTATTATGTAAGTAAAATTCATTTTTTAGTTTTGAAGTGATCATTCTCATAGCCAATTCCTGACACATTTAAATTTATTTTGTTCTATCTTAAAAACATCCTAGACTCTTTCTTATAATATTTAAGGTACTTAAGATGAATTGTTCATATCAACTAGCACTATACATACATATATATATATATATATATATATATCTTAAAACTAAAAACTTTAAAAATACTTGTTAAGGCCAAATAGAAATATATTTTTCTTCCATCTAGAAGTCCAGAACATAGGCAGTGGAAGCTGGTAGGATGGCTGCATGGTCCTTTTGCTTTCTATAGCCTGCATAGGTTTTATTTCCTGCTGCATTCTCTTGGTGTAAGTCTTTCATCCTAAAGTATCCTATCTAATAAAAGAATAATATGCAAATTTGACCAAACCTTCGCCATGCCCACCAGCCACGCCCACCAGTTAATCAGGAGCAGATTATGCAAATAAACCCCAACCAAGATGGCTGCCGGCTTGGGTTTCCCCGATAACAGAGGAAGCCAAGCTTTCTGCCTCCCTAGGCCTCCACTCAATATTACAAAGTTGCAGTTATAAAAAATACAGAAATGGCAGCAGCCACTGAGCTGGAGAGAACAGAAGCTTGGATTTCCTTGGCAATGGAGGAAGGCAAGCTTTCAGTCTGCCGTTGGTGGCCTAGGCCTCCATTCTAGGCTACAATGTTTCAAACAGAAATGGCTGCCACCATGGAGAGAGCCGAAGGCTTGGTTCCGCTCCAGGCTACAAAGTTTCAATTGTAGACATAGATTAATCCCAGATCCCAGGGCCTCCACTTGGGTTGCTGGGGGGCATGGCTAGCCTTAAAACCTCCACAGGCCACTTGCCCAGGCTGCCTCTCACTCCAAGGGAACCCTAACCCTGATCTGGGACACCTTTCAGGGCAAACCAGCTGGCCCCCACCCATGCACCAGGCCTCTATCCTATCTAAGAAAAGAGTAATTTGCAGATTGACCATCACTCCAACACACAAGAGAGCTGTCTCCATGTGGTCAAATATCCTGCCCCCATGTGGACATAAGAGGGCCACCACAAGATGGCCAGCAGGGGAGGGCTGTTGGAGGTTCCAGGCCCTGCAAGGAGGGCAGTTGTGGGCAATCAGGCCAGCAGGAGAGGGCAGTTGGGAGGGACCAGGCCTGCAAGAGAGGGCAGTTGGGGGCGATCAAGCCTGTAGGGGAGTGCAGTTAGGGGTGACCAGACCAGCAGAGGAGGGAAGTTGGGGGCAAATAGACTGACAGGGGAGCAGTTAAACATCAATTAGGCTGGCAAAGTAGTAGTTATCGGGTAATCAGGCTGGCAGGCAGAAGTGGTTAGGGCCAATCGGGGAGGCAGGCAGTGTGCAGTTTGGAGCCAGCAGTCCTAGATTGTAAGAATGGACATCTGATTGCCCGTTTAGGCCTGATCCTACTGGGATCGGACCTAAATGGACATCTCTCGAGGGGTCCCAGATTGGGTGCATGCTGAGCTAAAGGACAACCCCTCCCTCCCCCATGCACAAATTTCATGCACTGGGCCTCTAGTAGTTCATAAATAAAGATGGCTGCTCAAGCTCCTACTGTGCCTCTGTGTTCCAGGTGAATGGTTACTTATGTGGTACAGTTAACTGCAAAAGAACCTGTGAAGGATGCAGTACTTTTTAACTCAAGTCATTTCTGCTTCAAACAAAATCATGACCATATTAGTAAAGTTAAAGAGGAGGAAGGAGAAAGATAATTAAATGGATTTTTCCATCTTCTGTGATACCAGAACAATTGATCTGAACTCCTTTTAGATTTTATAAAATATCTCAAAATTTTCAGACTTCATTTTATTTATTACTTTATACTATATGTAGAAGATGCCAGCATTTTTTTATGGAGAAAGTCAGTTAATTTAAACTTCTATTATAAACAAATATTTATTTGTTTATTAAATTCATCAGGGTGGCATTGGTTAATATGTTTATATAGGTTTCAAGTGTGGATTTCTATGTTGCAAGATCTGTGTATTACACCATGTGCCCACCACCCAAAATCAAACCTTCTCTCTTCACCCTATATTAGAACCCTTTCACCCCTCACCTTCTTCCCTCTGACAATCACCACGTTGCTGTTTGTATCCAGGAGTTTCGGTTTTACATCTCACATATGACTGACATCTTGTGGTTCATAGCTTTTACTGAATTAACTTAATTCACTCAGCATAATGTTTCAGGATACATCCATGTTGTTGTAAAAAAATGCTATTTCATCCTTCCTTATGCCTGCATAGTGTGTATGTATGCAGTCCTCTATCACAGGACACTTCGGTTGTTTCCATGCTTTGGCTACTATGACTAATGCTGCAATGAACATATGGGTGTATATACCTTTGCAAATACATGTTTTCAAGTTTTTTGAGTATATATTTAGGAGAGATTTTGCTGGTTCGTATGGTAGCTCTATTCTTAATATTTTGAGAAATTGCTGGATTGTTTTTCATAGTGATTATACCATTCTGTATTTCCAACAGCAGTGAATGAGGGTTCCCTTTTCTCCACAATCTTTTCAACACTCGTTATAACTTATCCTATCTAATAAAAAAGTAATATGCAGATTGACCATCACTCCAACACATAAGATGGCTGCCCCATGTGGTCAAAGATCCTGCCCCTATGTGGACACAAGATGGTTACCACAAGAAGGCCAGCAGAGGAGGGCAGTTGGAAGTGACCAGGCCTGCAAGGGAGGGCAGCTGTGGGTGATCAGGTAAGCAGGGTCTTGGGAGACAGTTGGGAGGGACCAGGCCTGCAAGGGAAGGCAGTTAAGGGTAACTAGGCCTGCAGGTAAAAGTAGTTAGGGGTGACCAGGCCTGCAGGGGAGGGCAGTTAGGGTCTAACAGGCTGGCAAAAGACCAATTAGGCATTGATCAGGCTGGCTAGAGAGTGGTTAGAGGGTGATCAGGCTGGCAGGAAGGAGTGGTTAGGGGTAATCAGCAAGACAGGTAGGCAAGCAGTTGGGAGCCAGCAGTCCTGGATTGTGAGAGGGATGTCTGACTTCCTGTTTAGGCCCAATCATCCCTCAAGACATCCCTCAAGGGGTCCCAAATTGGAGAGGGTGCAGGCTGGGCTGAGGGACAACCCTCCCCCATGCACAAAATTTGTGCTCTGGGCTTCTAGTCTTATTGATAGTAGCCATTTTAACAGGTGTGAGCTGATATCTCTCGTAGTTTTGATTTGAATTTTCCCAATTTCTAGTGAGATTAAACATATTTTAATACTAGTATATCTATTGGCTATCTATATGTCTTCTTGGAAGAGGTATCTGTTCACATTCTCTGCCCATTTTTTCATTGGGTAATTTGTGTGGTATTGAATTTTATGTGTCCTTTATATATTTTAGAAATTAAACATTACCTTGAACAAGTAAACAAATATTTAAAAGATCAATTATTTTATTTTAACAGCAAGAAGACAAAAAATCAAAACTGTTAAAAGAAGATTAGTAAATATGTCAAGATTAAACAGTGATATGATGCTTTTAATACTGTGTGGGTGTTCTAATAATCATAATTCAAGTTTGTTTAAGAAATTGAGTCTATTGTTTTAATAATATATACAACTTTAACAATGTTTCCAATTTACAGTAAATATGTGCTTTTGAAAAAAAAGTTTGACATGGAAATGAACGTAATAAAAGTGAAAAAACCACAAATGACAAAATACATGAAAATATTGACTCATGGCATCCAACAAAAACAAATATGGAAAAGCTTGCAAAACTTTAGAAGAATGTTTGCTAAAATTCAGTAAAACTAAAATATATTTTATAAAAAATAAAGGCAACCAGAAACTATGAAAAAATGCTTGAATGCAAATACAATATAAAAAATCCATATTAAGGAGAATTAAAAACTATTTCCGACCAGTCAAACTGGCAAAAATCCAACTCTGAAACTACAATTTGTTGAGAGTATATAATGAAATATTCCCTTTTGTATATGAGATTTTGCTTGTGGAATTTCAAAACCCATCTGGAAAGATACAAGTTTTGAAACAATACTCTTTTGAAAGAGATGGGAATATTTAACAATACTATAAGTGCAATTACCTTATTACTCAGTAATCTTATTTATATATATCTGGACTGAAAACCCACCTCCACAAATATGATTAAACAATTAAATATTGCTATTTATTAAAAATTTAATTAAAAGATTAAAAGCAGTCCAAATATACCTCAGGATATTGATTTAGTAAATTATAAAACAATTGCTTACAAAGCACTGAAAATATAAAAAAGGTACCCATGTAATCAATTACTTTCCTGGAAGCATTATTAACTTCAAGTTGAAAAAACAGTACTGAACATGGCGAGATTAGGATTGGGGAATGTCTTCTCTTACAACAACTTTCAATATCCTTGTTAACTCTGAAAGATATGAGTGTTGAATATTTTTCAAACAAATCAAATAAAAAATTAAACCAGAAACAATAAAACTAAACAAATATAAAATTAATATCATATCCACAGAGATAAAAGACTTATGTCAAGTAACTTTGGAAATATAGTATTCTGTACATAGTGTTAGTTTGTTTGCTTTACATCCTTTTGTTTTTAATGAGGACAAACATACCTCAAATAAGTGTTATTTTTCACTCAGATGATTTACTTGTAGTAGAAATATTGATTTTAATGTTTTTAAACTATATATTAAAGCATAGAGATAAGTACATAATAATACATTGGTATTGCTAGAAATTAATATTTTAGTATAAAATTGAGAATAATAATAAATAATAAAAAAAGAAAAGTCTGTGATATTGCAATTGAATTTAAAATACTGAAGGAAATTAACATTTCTGCAGTCACTGCAAGGAGCTGGCAGCAGTGACAGTCAGTAAATGGAAGATCTTGATTTCAATCCGCAAAGCAGCAGTTATTCTTGGAAACATGTTACTCTGGTTCTGGGGCAGTGAGCGCATATAATGAGCATAGGCCAATGTGTACTTTAAGAAAGTGAGAAAGTCCTCAATGAATAATAGTTGCTTTTGTGTCTCTTTCTCTAAAAAATAAAATGACTAAATTTTGGATGACTTGGGTATAACAATTATTATAATTAAATATAACGTATTTAACAGCTAAAAGTAATTATTCTCTAGGAAATTTTCATGAAACAAAGTTCTACCTCTAGTATTGCTAGGTTAGCTCATGATAAACACTTCTTGCTAATTAAAATATGGGGTGTCCCAAAAATGTGTATGTACTTTGAATGATTATAAAGTCAGAGTTTATTAATTAATATATAGTTCCTTTTTTAAAATATATATTTTTATTGATTTCAGAGAAGAAAGAAGAGGGAGAGAGAGATAGAAATATCCATGATGAGAGGGAATCATGGATTGGTTGCCTTCTGCAAGTCCCCCACTGGGGATTGAGCCCACAATCCGGGCATGTGCCCTTGACTGGAATCAAACCTGGGACCATTCAGTTCACAGGCCAATGCTCTATCCACTGACCTAAAACAGAAAGGGCTATAATTCCTTTTTCAAAAAATGTAAAAGAATCTGCAGAAATTAATGTTATTTTTGTTTAATATTTGTTTTCAAACTGATGACTGTTCTGGTCCAGGAACTGCTGATAATACAAAGCAATGGAATCACAAACATTAAGAATCACTTCATTTTGGTAATTGTGTACCCTCAATCCATTGACTTTTGCAGGCTTTGTACTATAAACTTTATTTTTTATGTATCCCCATAAAAAAAAGTCTAGTAGCACTTTAAATATTCTTTGTTCAATGCTTAGTCTGGCTTTACCTATTATTTCAAATCAGTAAAACCTGAAAAGGAGATAAAATTAAGTGAGTAATCAGCTGTTTAAGGACAGCCTATATTATAATAATAAATTCTGAACAAATGCAAACAAAATAAAGCAGGAAAAAAAACAACACAACTACCTTAAATCTCTGAAATAAAACAGAGAAAATCACAGTCTGAAGGGTTTTTGTAAGGAATATTTTAGGCAGGATCCCTAAATTCTCTCTTGATACACATGCCCTGTGTAATCACTTTCCCTGGGACTGTGACCTGTGAATATGATGAGACACTCCTACTATGATAAGATTATGTGTTATGATAAAAATGAAGGGGTTTTACAGCTGCCATCAAAATCCTAAATCTGCTGATTTTATCAAGAAGCGTTTATCTGGACAGGTATAGTTTAATCAGGTAAAATTCCTCAAGAAAGGATTCAACCTTTCTTAGAAAAAGTAAGTGGTATTTACTAAAGCATCATATTATTAACTGACTATGGATCATAGTAGCTTTTAAGAACTGAGGCCCTTAGTTTTGCAACTGCTAGGAACTAAATTTGGTCAATAACTCAAACAATCTTGGAAGAGGATTCCGCAATCCAGAATACATCTTGGCTGACATCTTGTTTACAAGTTTGTGAGATCCTCAGTAGAAGGCATAGGCAAAGCCAAGCCCTGACTACTGACCCACCGATGGCCTAATCAATATCGCTTGCTTAAGTCACCAAATTTATGGTGATATAGCATACCAGAAATAAACAACAACAACAACAAAAACTAATACAAAACATGAGCATGAGATGACATCCCCATTTTTATGACTTTTAGTCAGAGCAATTTTGCAGTCAGTACTTTATGGGATTGCTGAAACTAACAAAAAAATTCAGTCTTTTTGCCTGAAGATTCAGAGGTATGGTTTTGAAGGGAGAGTAGTGGATTGGAGAGGGAACGATTTCTCTATATAAAACCTAACATTTGGGTAATCCCTGAAACATGCATGCTTAGGTCAGACTCTAAGCAGTTCAACTAAAGATGAAGGAAATAACCTAAATTTCAGATTTAATCTTAATCCTAAAACAGTGTTTACCACCTGATCAAGATAATTGTCTGTTAAAACAAAATATTAACACTATTAAAGAAAACAGTATCAGAATAAAGAGTTGCCAACAATGTATTCAAAAATTCTAGTAAACAAACTAAAATTATTTGGCATGTGAAAATTCAGAAAATATGACCAATTTTCCTGGAAAAGCAGATAAATTCTGAGGTGACTCAAATGTTGGATTTGACAGAGAAAGACTTATGTGGATAGCATACTACACTAAATAAGATTATGAAAAATATGCACAGGATCAATGGAAAATTAAAACAATTAGAAAGATAGAAGCTACAAAAAACTAACAGAATTTTTAATACTAAAATGCACAAAAATTGGACTAAAACACAAAGGAAGAGTTTGAAAGTAGAATAAATATAACAGAAGATCCAGTAAACTTAAAGATAGATCTATGGAAATTATTTGAAATTAAGAAAGGAGCAAAAATAGTTTTAAAACTTGAACAAATAGTGGCATGAGAAGCAATATTAAAACCCCTAAAATTTGTGCAACTTGAAGTCTCAGAAGGAGGAAGAATAGGAGAGAATGGTGCAAAACAACATTCAAAGATACCAAATGTTTCCCAAGTTTTGTGAAAAATATAATTTACAGATTCAAAAAGCTTAGTGAACTCCCAAGTGGAAAAATAAAATGGCATCATACGTACACTCATTATATATCAACTAGTAGCACATTGCATGATATTGCACGCAGTAGGCTGCCCATCACTTCCACCAGAGCCGGTAGGAACCACTGCACACTGCTGGGCATTTCACTGCTTCCATGTGAGCCATGAGGCTTCCACAGGAGGCAGAAGGGACCCACTGGCACCAACGGGAGCCAGGAAGGAACCAGGAGGGAGCTGTGCCGCTTCTGTAGAAGCCAGGAGGGACCCAAGCCAATTCCACAGGAGGTGGGAGGGAGCCACTCTGCTTCTCTTGGTGGGCCCACCATCTCCTCTTTAGGCATGCACTCAGCTGCAGAGGCTGCAGGCTGGCTCCCCTGTTCCTGTCCATGTCTGCTCTGACTCCAGGGGACTGGCTGGAGCCAGGGCTTAGCAGCTCACTGCACTCCCTGTCTCTGTCACCTTTTCTGCTCCAAGCCTCACCTGTACATGCAACCGCCTTCTGTCTGGTCATGACCTGTTATGGCCTCCTAGCCTAATTTGCATATTTCCTCTTCAGGTGTATAGATGAGTAATAAAGAAAAAAGGACAATCTTGAAAGCAGAAAAAAATGACACATAACATCTAGGGCCAACAATACAAACGACTTCTCATTTCTAACCAGACACATTGGAGACCACAAAACAGTGGTATACTATATTAAAAGAACTTAATGAAAAAAGAAACTTTTGGGGCAGGGGATGGTGTGGGCTAGAAAAGGTCAATGAGGTAGAAGGAGACATATGCAATGCTTTCAGCCGTAAATATTAAGACAAACAAACAAAAAGAAACTTTCAAACCAGAAATCTATAATCAAGGGAAAAATTTTTTAAAAGTTTTGAATATGAAAGCCAAAATAAATGCATGAACTGTCACTCTATTCTTATTAATATTCAAATTTATATTTGTAAGAAATTTGAAGAGGTTTCAATGTGAACTGATATTAAATAATATTATGGAATTACTGGTGGCCTGGTACATGGAGTCATGCACATTGAAAGAAAATCAATTAGGAGAAATATTTTAATATCACTATCTGCCCATTCTCTGTAATAGAAGTAATGAAAGAAAATTAGTAAAATGTATATAAAAATAATATGTAAATTGATTAAAAAATAAGCAATAACAACATGATATAACAACAAAGACATGATATAAAAACATCAATAAAAATGATGACTGATAAATTGATTAAACTTATTCTAATATCTCCCTTTATACAAAATTAATAGTAAAAACACTTTCAGAGTGCTTCATTAATGTTCCTTGTGATGAAGTATTTACAATTTTAACTTTAATGTCACATGCTCTTCAAACTCTGGAGAAAGCAATATATAATTGACCATGTCTGAAAATGGGTTCAGGTAGGAATATTCCTAATTTGTGTAGAGTTTGTCCTTGTGATTTATTAATAGTCATCCCAAATGCTGGCATCACGGGAAACTGTCTTCAAATTAATTTAAATAGGTGGCCAGTGTCAGAAGGGGACAAATCAATTCTTGGAATCAATACAACCTCTCTTTCCATAGATTCTGTTAATACTTCAGCTTTAGTTATGTTAGGTTACAATCTTTTGATGATAAATCCTGTACCATTACAGAGACCCCCATTTACTATTAAGATTTCTCAGTTGCATGATGATTGCACCAACTTTCAATTTTAATTTATGACATGGCATTACCAAAGGAGTAATACTATTAAAAAATTCAACAGGAAATTTTTTTTTCAGCAATATCTGTTGAGTCAATGGAATCACCACTCAAATAGGTGTAAAAATCTCCATGGAGTATATCCAAAATTTCTTCATTTAATTTACAAATATGCTAATTTAGGACAAAGAATTGCACATTTAGATATATTTTTAATATTTTATATATATATATATATATATATATATATATATATATATACACACACACTATTTCCAAAGTAGCTTCAATAATACATCCATTACAAATCATTTCACAGGGGATTTCCATAATATCTATTCCTAAATGAAAGCTGGTATCAAGTTTGCCATCTCCAAGTTTTACTAACCATTCACTATAAGCAGGATCCTCTGATCTCATATTTGTTTTAAGAGACAACTTTCTGAAATATCCCCAAACACTATAGTACTTTAAAATAATTAACAATGACAGATCAAAACACATGTGTGCTATTGGTGCCAGTGAGAGCTTTATATGTGTCATGTATGTGTGAGTCAATCTTTATTTTTAAATTGCCAGTTCACATCATATGTACCAGCTAGTAGGCCAGTCAGCTGGGTGTATGGTCAGTCACTTAGCCTTTTATATACATAGACTAGAGGCCTGTTGCATGAAGATTCATGCAATAGGCTTTCCTTCCCCTGGCTGCCAGGACCAGTTTTCTTGGGGAACCTGGGACCCAGGCCTTCCCTCTGGATGTTGCCTTCCGTTTTTGCTTTGGCCAGCTGGAGGCTTCACTCCAACCAGAGCCTTCAGTCTTCTGTGCTCTGGCCAGAGTGCCACGTCACTGCCACTTTGTCTCCGCCCCGGGCCGGGCATTCGCACTGCTCGGCCTGCCCCTCCCCCCCCCACTCCTGATTGACTAGTAGCATAGCGAAGGTACAGTCAAATTTTACGTTTCTCTTTTATTATATAGCATTGTTAATTTTATTAGATATGTGATGTGGATATTTTAGTCATATAGTAGTATTGTCATAATTATCTCTGCAAATATCCTTCAGAGTTTCAGAAAAATAGTATATAGAGATACGTATGTTAATTATTACAGAATTAACATGGAGGGACTAATTTTGCATGGAATTCTTGTAGTTATTTACTCTTACTATTTAATTGGTATAACTATGCTGGAAAACAAAAAAAAAAGTAGAAATTTTTTCTGTTGTTGAACTTACTCATATCCAATAATCTAAAATTTCATTTTTAGGTATACCCAACAGAAATGCATCTCTATGTGTACCAATAAGATGAAATTCAATGACTTTGATGGATTATTATTAGTTCTCACTCTATACTAAACAACAGAAATGTGCATTACCAACAGAATGGGAAATACTTTATGGTGTGCATTCATGTAATAGCATTCTATACAGCAATGGTAATTATTTAACTATAGCAACATGGCCACTGTTAAATAATGTTAAGTTAAAATAGCCAGCCACAAAGAATAGACACTTTTAATTTCATAAACACATAACATTAAATTGTCTTAACTAAACAAATTTTTTATAGAAATAAAGATAATTATTACCTTTAGAGAAAAATGAGGGGTTAGTTATTGAGAAAGAACATAAAGGGATTTCTGGGCTCTGGATATATTATATTTCTTGACCTGGTAGTATTTATTCAGATAATTCAATGACTTTTGCATATATGATTAGTGTATCTTTCTATATATGTATTATGTGGAATAAAATGCAAATCTCTCTAAATTCTATATCATCTTCTTTCTCTCTATTAACATCCAAATTTAAGGAGAAATGGAACATATTTTCTCTCTGTTTTCTCAACCCCAACTCATTCCTCTGCCAATTTCTAATTCTACATCCCTCATTAACACATTTCTTAAATGCCTCCTGATTATCTTACTGCATTTTAGAATGCTTTGGGCAATGCATGAGCACTGAGTGGGCAGTGAGCTGAGACTTTTAATCTTAGACTATATGCTTAGTCTGAGCAGTTTATACAATACTAAATTCAAGTTTGATAATGACTTTTAAAGGTATGTGGAGACCCTGTCTTCCCTTTCACAACCCATATGTCTTTGCTTTTTAATGGGCATCAAATATGTTACTTTCTGCTCTATATTAGGACCTGCTTCGGCATATTTAGTTTTCTAACTTTTCAATCCTGCTATGAGTCTTCAGGCACTAGTCCTTCCACTTGCTACATCATTTCAACCTGGCTCTCTAGATAATTTTAGACCTAGGTAGTTCATCACAAACTATAAAACTCCATTATAGAGAAGTTTTATGACTTCATATCTGACCTAGCTTTGTCAACTAACCACTCTTCCTTAGGTCAGCTACTTTTAGAGAGGTGCAAGTGTAATAGAAAGTCAGAAATAAATGATTAGCATTATTGAAAAAATAGCCTAGAAGATACTTGGTGTGAGCTAACATATCTAACCATCAAAGAATGAAGTCTGAGAACCCTTTTTCTTTTTTCCACCTTAAGGTAAAGTAGACATAAGCACAAGAGTCAACAGAAATTAAAAATCAATATTATCCCTACAATGGAGACCACAGCCTCAGAGAAGCAGTCTCAATGGACTTGCTAATATTTAACCTCTTAAATATATAGTTACTGATGCAGATGGACAACAGCACATAATCTTATAGGAGCAGCTATTTTACAGCTATGTTACTTAGCACAGATAAACAGATCAGGAAAGGCCTAACCTGAACATGTATTTCTCTCAAATTCCAAATCACTGAACTTATTCTTCTTTTCATTAGGAAAACAGTGAATGAGGGGTGAAAAAGGAGGCCAGGAGTGTCACTAGGTAGATTTCCCTGACATGGAGATAAGGAAACAAACCACAGACTGTGGTTCAAAAGTTATATAGCTTGAGTCTTTCAGTTTAAGACCCACCACAGAGCTTAACATTTTTGAGATCTCTGCCCTTTTTTGAAACTCTTTCCTTCTTTGCATTCCTTTTAATCCAATTCATGTTTCTTAATCTTCTTTTATTATCCCATTTCTATGTGTTTTTCCAATGTTTTTTCACTTCCAAGACATTACATTTTTGCATTTTTAAAGTGCTAATTCTAGAGGGGAAAACCAAGAGGGCAGCATAGGTAAACACCTATCTTGCTGCCCAACAACAATTTCAAAACTACAACTTAAGGACAGAACAAACATCATCCAGAACTACTGCAAAGCTGGCTGAGTGAAAATTACACAAATAAAAGTAAAGATAGGACACTGTGACTCAGAGGATTGGCGGAGCCCAGCATTGAAAATACCCACGGAGAAAGGTCTGGAGTCCTGGGTGCACCAGTGGAGAAGGTGGGCGGCTGCAAACCCAGCTGGTTTTCTCCAACGGGGAGGGTGGAGGCATCCCACTGCACTGATTCCCCAGTTCCGGGCAAGGTCTGGGAAGCCCACACTCATACAGGGTAGAACTGGGCAGTGGAAAAGCATGCCGAAGCCCGGCGCTACAGAGGTCTGTGAGTTTGTGGAGAGTATGTGTAAACTTGGAACAGCAGTTTGTGGGTAAACTTGGGAACAGAAAGAAGTGTGCAACGGTGTGGAGAGGACTCATGTCTTGCTCCCTCATTCGGGAGACCACCAGACTGCATTGTGCTGCAACCTCGGGCAAGACTTTGGGGGTGCGGACTCATTTGGGGAGAGGCTGAGTTGTCTGGCAGCAGGTGGAGATCGGCGGCAGCTTTCTCTCAGAGGCGTGTGCAGTGGTTACCACTGGCACAGGGACACTGGTGCCGCATAGGGTGGAGCTGACACTGCCTGCTCAGCTGAGAGACTCCACCCATCCAACCTGAACACAGCTCATCTTCACACCCAATTGGCCTGGAGGTCAAACCCTCCTAGTGCTAACAACAATAAGCTGGGCTTAACTTCAACAAGACTGTACAACCCATAAAGGGTTGCAGCAAGAGTATCCACCTCAGGTAACTGGGGAGGCTGAGCCACTGTCCCTTAGAGGACATCTACCACACAAAGCTAATGGACCAACTCAGGAAAGCAGCCACAATGCAGAGAAATGGAAAGAAATCAGGTGTGAAAGAAATGGAGGAAAAAAGATGACTAGACATAGAGTTCAAAACCATGGTTATAAGGTTTTTCAAGAGACTCCTAGAAAAGGCTGATGAACTTAATGAGACATACAAGGAAATGAATAAGACCTACAAGGCTATGAAAAAGGACCAACTAGAAATTAATCATACACTGACTGAAATAAAAAATATTATACAAAGACCTAAAAGCAGTCCAGATGACCGCAAGAACCAAGTCAAAGATTTGAAATACAAAGAAGCAAAATCCACCCAGCTGGAAAAGCAAGAAGCAAAAATAATCCAAAAAATTGAAGATAGTGTAAGGAGCCTCTGGGACAACCTCAAGCATACCAACATCCAAATTATAGGGGTCCCAGAAAAAGAGAGAGAACAAGATAATGAAAACCTACTTGAAGAAATAGTGACCAAAAACTTCCTCCACCTGGTGAAAGAAATTGACTTAAAAGCCTAAAAAGTACACAGAACCCCAAAATATAGGAATCTAAAGAGGACCACACCAAGGCACATCATAATTAAAATGCCAAGAGCAAAAGATAAAGAGAGAATATTAAAAGCAGCAAGAGAAAAACAGTTAGTTAGCTGTAAGGGAGCACCCATACGATTGTCAGTGGATTTCTTAACAGAAATGATGCAGGCCAGACGGGAGTGGCAAAAAAATATTCAAAGTGATGAATAGCAAGAATCTACAACCAAGATTACTCTATCCAGCAAAGCTATCATTCAGAATTGAAGGTCAGATAAAGTTCTTCGCAGATAAGAAGAAGCTAAAGGAGTTCATCACCGCCAAGCCAATATTATATGAATTGCTGAAAGATATTATATAAGAAGAAGAAGAATAAAAAGATTAAAGTATAAATTATGAACAACAAATACACATCTATCAACAAATGAATCTAAATATCAAGTGAATTAATAATCTGATGAACAGGATAAACTGGTAAATATAACAGAATCATGGACATAGAGAGGGAATGGACTGACAATTCTTGGGGACAAAAGGGGTGAGGGAGGTGCAGCAAGTGACTGGACAAAAATCATGCATCTATGGGAGAGGGCAATGTGGGGGAGATGAGGGCAGAGGGTGGGATGGGTACCGGGTGGAGGGGAGCTAACGGAGGGGAAAAAAGGGAAACAATGTAATTAATAAACTGAACAATAAAGATTAAAAAAAATAAAGTGCTAATTCTACTTTCTCCCTTTTCCTACTCTTTTCTTTTTCTCTCTTTTCTTTCTTTTGTTCTCTATGTGCATTCATCTGAGACACTTTATTTTTTTATGGCTCTATTTACCACCTCCAATTAGTCCAATAATGTCTTCATCAAACATTTATTGTGCGATTACAATGAACAAATATGCTAAGTGTCTCAAAGTAATATAATGGGTTTTCTTTAATAAAAAAAATATTTGCCAAAACTGGTTTGGCTCAGTGGATAGAGCATCAGCCTGTGGACTGAAAGGTTCCAGGTTTCATTCTGGTCAAGAGCATGTACCTTGGTTGTGGTCACATCCCCAGTAGGGGGTGTGCAAGAGGCAGCTGATCGATGTTTCTCTCTCATTGATATTTCTGACTTTCTATCCCTCTCCCTTCCTCTCTGTAAAAAAAAAAAAAATCTATAAAAAAATATATAAAATCTTTAATATAGCAATTAATGACTTGAAAGCAAAAAATATAGTATTGATTTAATGCATGTTCTCTGAAGCCTGACCTGTCTCAACCCTAGCTTTACCACTTCCAATTATGAGGCTTTTTACATATTACTTCTGCTTTTTATGCCCCAAGTCCTATATTTCTGTGTATGTGTTCTCATTCTAGGAGTTCAACAATTATTTAAAGTTTATATTTGAACATTGCAATTTAGATTACAAGGCTTTCAATAGTCCATATATTATTCACTTTTGCAATAATAACCTGGCAGAAATTATTATGGATTTTTATGTATTATTATTTTTTAATATATTTTATTGAATTTTATAGAGATGGAGGGAGAAGGATAGAGAGTTAGAAACATTGATAAGAGAGAAACATCAATCAGCTTCCTCCTGCACATCTCCTACTGGGGATGTGCCCACAACCAAGGTACATGCCCTTGACCAGAATCAAGCCTGGGTTGTTTCAGTCCACAGGTCGACATCAGTTAGGGCTATTTATTATTTTTAAAATATATTTTTATTTATTTCAGAGGGGGAGAAAGATAGAAACATCAATGATGAGAGAAAATCATTGATGGGCTGCCTTCTGCACACCCCTAACTGGGGATTGAGCCTGCACCCTGACACCATCCCTGATCTTGAATGGAACCTTGACCTTCTGATTCATGGGTCCACCTCAACCACTTAGCACACAGGCCTGGCTTGTTATCATTTTTTAAGTAAATAAAATGGAAATTTTTCTGAGACTTTTTTAAAGTTTAAGAAAATCATAAAACAGAAATATAATTTTAACTTCTCTCATCACAGCAGCTGCTCTAAATTTATCTTGATCTCTGCTCTTTCTTCTAAGCTCCAATTCCAACTATTTACCTGGGTGGGCATCTCATTGACGCCATAAAATCAAACTCAAGAAAAGCAGGTTCTAAGCTAAGTCATCTACTCCCCCAAACTGTTTCTCTTTTTGAATTACTTATCGTTGAGTGACAGAAATTTTTCCCAGGCAAGAAATTTCAAAACATTGATATTATCTTCTGTTCCCTTCCATAATTTCCATAGACCTCCCATCTTCTAAACAGCTCCATCTATATAGTATATAGTATTCTTTCTATCATATCCCACTTGCCAATCACTCTGCGATAATGTTAATCAGAGCTGTTAACTCTAGTTAATATTAATTAGCAATTTATTTTCCTGTGTGAAGTCTCTGTAGAGACTAATCTAATACTTAACCAGCTTGCACTTATGTGTTTCACACACATTATTTTATTCAATTTTCACAACAATCTCAAAAATATAATTTACCAGTGAGTTTAACAGATAAGGAAATTTAAGCTGAGTTTCTTCCTTTTATATAGTTGTAATTGAAACACAGACAAGCTTAATTCCACATTTGTGTATTATCTCTCTGATTTCCCCCTTTCATCATTTACTTCCCTACTAAAATAATACTGAGACTCACAATGCTTCACATGTTGTGCCTAATTACATTAGACTATTAGTCTCAATTTACCATTTTAACTCAATTTTCTTTTCATTTCATGGATATTCCTATCATAGTCAAACACTAGTCCATCTAAGAGTACACAATTTAGACTGTTCTGCTTCCACTCTGGTAAGACAATTAGTTCTTCTAGTTAGAGTGCCTTTTTCCCAATCGCTAGCTGTCCAATTCATCCATTCTTGTAAGGTCTAGCTAAATGCTTCCTTCATAATATGATCATCTGAGTTCTTTCAACAGAATTATTCTTCTTCTTCTGAACTTTCATAATTTCTGTAACTTTCTAATTTGTATTTGAAATTTAAAAATATTATATACTTTCCTAAAATAGTATATGTCTGTACCTAACCACGTTTGCATCCTCTAGGTCTCTGTATTGTAATCAAAATGAGAACTGCAGTCTAAATTTTATTTTTCATTTTGCATTAAAATATTGATAAGATATTATAGGCAGTAATGGTAAAATAGAACCAAGTATATTCTACTCATCATGGAGCAATAGGCACCAAAGTTTAGTTACTAGATATAATAAATTAAGCTTTAAATTTTACCTCTTTTGAGAAAGCATTAGAAAATTGGGCTAAAAATAATCAATGCAGCTGAAATGTTTTTAATAGCTACTTAAAATTTACTCATTTTGTTATGTTTTAATGGAAATCAAGTATAGACTTTTTTCTTTCAAAATGCTTTTTTAAAGATAATTTTCTTTGTTAGTGGGCTCCATATTATTTGTGGAGAAAAAATCTATAAAAATCAGTGTAGAAAATTTAACCATAATTGCTTATAATGAGGATTAAATAAAGAGTAATAAAGAAGTTCAGAACAAGTCTCTTAAATATTAAATATAACCCTCTGGTTCCCTTTCCCATCAGATCTGAACACTGATCTTGGTAGTTGTAGAGGAGGAAAGGTAATAGTGAAGCTGGCCTCACAGTGCTTGAAACCTGTGGGCTAGTTTCAAACAAGGTAAAAAAAAAATTAAAAAAAAAAATATATATATATATATAAATCTATTTATCCTTGCTATCACTTATTTGAAATGACACATACAATTTATCCTTGCTATCACTTATTTGAAATGATACATATAATGCTTTAATTAGGGAAATTTTAATTAAACCTGCATATTACAGCCATAATAAATATTTAAAGTTAGAAAGAATTCCTTCATATAGTCCAATTTTAGTCACAGTAATGGATTTTTATATTGTTACCCCAAAGTATAAATGTGTTTATTACTTTTCTTAACAAATCTCTTATCAAAATATAAATAGAGTATTGAAAGAGTAGGAGAGGCAAGGGAGGATTTATCAAGATCCTTTTGAAAATATTTAAGGTATATGAGGAAAAAATATTTTCTTGTCCAAACTGTATTAAACTAATACTTAGATTCAAATATTTTCTTAGTTTAGTTAGTATAGTTTAGTTTGTTAGTATAACTTAGTTTTAAGTTAATTATCTTATTTCTATATCATTATATTATTTTGGGGTGGTTCAAAGCTAGTCTATTCAATTTTATTCAATATTTTTGTCAAAAAACTTTATGACAATAACTAGAGGTCGAGTGCATGAAATTCAGTGAGGTCCATAGGCCTGGCCAGCAATCAGAGCCAATCAGGGCCAAAAGGACCCTGAGGGGTTGGGAGAGGAGGTGATGGTAGCCAGGCTGGGCCAGGCACAGAAGGAATGGATGCTGATGCTGCCATCATCGGCACCCCTCCCCCAAACAGTTTCCCACTCCTCCTTCCTTCACTGCTGTGCTGCCACTGTGGAAGGCTAGAGGGAGGAACAGGGTATAGGAGGTTGGCCATTGGCTCCAAGAAGGGAACCTGGGAAAGAGGCTGTGTCTGTCACCCTCAGTTCCTAGTTCCAGCCTGAGGCTCAGCCTCAAACAGGTGATTGGGCCATGCTGCTGAGGGGAAGGACCATAGGAGGTTGGCCAGCTAGGAGAGGTTGGCTTTGGAAGCACCTGACCACCAGGGGGAAGCTCCTGCATTGAGCATCTTTCCCGTGGTGGTCAGGGGACATCACAGCAACCTGTTATTCGGTTGCAACAGTCACTTAGGCTTTTATATACATAGATATATTGCACCCTTATATATGAGTTACCTTTTCTGGGCATGGAAATTCTTAGAACAATTGTGGGCTCAGAGCCTTGATCCAAGTGATCAAAGCGTATCTGATAATATTACCTCTATTAACTTTAGAGACACATTTCTGTAAAGACTCACATTTCTATTTTATAGTCTTCACCAACTGTAATGATATTGCTCTACTATTCAGTTATTATTAACTATAGTAGTGATATACTCTTCAAGTTATGAACCATAGCTTCTGGTGATTCAAGTGCACAGATATGTGGTAAGAAAGGAATGTGCAGGTTTAACAATTTCTTGATAAGTTTTTTCCCTCTATTTATTGAGTTATAATTTGCATACAAAAAACTTCACATAATTAGCACAATTCAATTTGCTGAGTCTAGACATACATATATACTTGTGTTATCATCACCACAAACATATCCATCATCTCTCACAGTTTCCTTATATTCCTTCTTGTGAGTGTGTGTGTGTGTGTGTGTGTGTGTGTGTGTGTTAAGAACATGTAACATGAGATCTATCCTCCTATATTCTTAAGAATACAATACCTAATATGTGCTGTGAATTGTTAAATAGAGGTACTATATTGTACACTAGATTTCTGGGACTTACTTATCTTGTATAATTAACTTTGTACCTATTGAACAACTCTCTATGTCTATTCAAATCTTTTGCCCAATTTTTAATTAGGTTATATGCTTTTTGTTATTAAATTTTAGGAGTTCCGTACATATTTTGAAAACTAACCTCTTAACAGATAAATGGTTTGCAAATACTTTCTTCCATTCCATGAGTAGTCTTTTAGCTTTGTTGATTATTTCCTTTTCTTTCAGAAACTTTTTAGTTTGATATAGCCCCACATCCATTTTTGCCTTGTTACCTATGCTGGTGGTATCATATTTGAGACCAATTTCAAGAGTTTACCCCTATGTTTTCTTCAATGAGTTTCAGATTTTACATTCAAATATTTAGTTCATTTTAAGTTATTTTTTTGTATGTGGTCAATAATAAGGATCCAATATCATTAACTCTTAACATTTTTTTTCTCCTTGGCTACTTCCTGTATCTTTCAATAATTTATTCTTTGGAGCAGTTTGAGTTTCACTAGTAGAGTATTTCATTTTATTTTGTTTTATTGCCTTAGTGATCATTCCAATTCTGTAAGTTATAAATGTTTCACTAATTTTTAGAAGCGAAAATCACATAATATGGTGAAATTTTATTAGTAATGTAGTGTAGATATTATAAGAATACACTGTCTAGAATATAATAAAAGCTCCAAAAAAAGTTGCGACACATTCTGAATTGGGATATTGTGTCAGGGAAACTTTACTAAAGTCCAAAATGTTTTGTGTTGACAAAGATAAAACTTTTCAGATGAACATTTGAGGAATATTAGTGCAATAGAGAGGGTATAAGAACAATGACACAAATGTGAAATCACAGGGATATTCATTCAGAAGGTGTTTTGAGATTGGCATGGGAAATGACATTAGCATTATGAAATAAACTGACTAATTAAAATGAAGTGGACCTCACAGTATTTTTCAGACTGTATGTCACTGTTTGAATTTTATTTTGTCAATGAAAGATCCATTAGCAGACATTAGATTTATGTGGTGACCTCAACCCAAACAAATGGTGGTGGGAAAAAAAAATGAGGAAGAGTGAACAAGTACGGCAGGATATGAGAATAATGTAGAGTTAATGAAACATTATCACTTGAAATGTGTAGGTGGAAAGGGAGTGAAGACATTCCATTTTCTAAATAGAGAAATATGAAAAGAGAAAAATTTGGGGGAAGGAATTAATATATTTAATTTCAGCATGTTGAAATGTATCGATCTGTTGCACACTCATTAGAAAAGCCAGCAAAGAGGCTTAAGTGACCAACAGAAATTTGGGAAGTATCATCTCATGTGGGAGTTTAAGCCTTCAAATTAGATGAGTTTCCCTAGAAAAACATACAGATATGGTGAGATCAGATGCTGGAGAGACTAAAAATTAAAGAGATTCTGAGATGAATTTACATAAAATATCCTGGAAAGAAATGTCAGAGAAATAAAGAAGAATCAGAAAAAAAGCAAGGATAAAACAGAATTAAAGGGAAATTTTTCAAGGGCAACAAACAAAAATTGTGTGATAATGTCCTAATTTTGCAGGGAAAGAACATAAGATACCTGTTTATTCAGCAGCACAGGTGACAATGGTAATATTTGTCAAGGAAAATTCAATGCTGGGAATTTGGGCAGAAGTTGAAGTCAAGAAGGAAAGACAATGAATAGTTTTGTTTTTAAATATATTTTTATTTATTTCAGAGATGAAGGGAGAAGGAGAGAGAGATAGGAACATCAGTTATGAGAAAGAATATTGATTTGCTACCTTCTGCACATCCCTTACTAGGGATTTAGCCACAACTGGGGCATGTGCTCTTGGCCTGAATAGAATCTGGGAGCCTTCAGTCTGCAAACCAATGCTCTGTCCACTGAGCAAAACTGGCTAAGGCACAATGAATAACTTCTGAAAAAAAATATTATTTGAAGGATCTTGGCTTTTTAGAAGAAAGATGGGTTGTCACTAGGCAAGGACACAATGATTAATAGAGAAATTTTCTTCTCTTTAACTATGGAAGTATATAATAAGGTATTTACTATAAAGAAACTTTAAAGTTTAACAGAATCAGTACCCAGGAAAAGACATACTAACCAGTAGATCAAATCCTTAGAGGAGAAAGGATGAGCACAGAGGCAAGATTAGTTTTGGGGAAAAGGTGATCCTAGAGAAACACCTTTCCTCTCAGACTTTACCGAGGTCTATGCTGGACCTTAATTTAGCCTGCAGTATAGGAAAATGCACTCTATCTAGATAGAACAAATAACTTAGTATTTTATAATATTTAAAGATTATTTTGATAGTAGAGCATAAGACACTGGTACTTCATAGGTTGTGTGCTCCAATAGATTAAAGGCAAAACTCTATTACAGTTCTGGATGAGAGAAAGGTGCTGAACAGGCCCTCACAATCTAGGAATAAGGTAATAGCGAGCTGGAACTGTACCGGACAGCTTATGTATGACAAGTGGGGTGGAATTGACTAGATTGCAATGGCTTCCCATAGTTGGGCTAATTTGAATACTGTATCAGGCTCTGGGGCATACTTGTCTGGTACCTGACTTAGGGACAATTAAGGATGGTGTACCATTGCCCAAAGGGTGAGAGCCTGCTAAGGGTTGGAGTGTGATCTTAATCAGCTGTTCAAGAAGGAGAACTAACTAGCATTTAGCCAGGGCATCAACACAAGGTCAAAAGAGCACTTCAGACAAACAGACAAAAACCCTTCATTATACACATAAGGAAAAATAAGATTAGAGGATGTATTTAACATGTGTTGTGAATAAATCAGGTAAGGAATATGACTCACAAAAATAATAGCCAAGCTAATAATTGACTTTACTTTCTGACACTGTTTTGAGCATTTTGCATGTGTTTACTACGTGATGTAAGTACTATAATATCTTAGATTTACAAATGATAAGTCTGAGTTACAGAGACCGTCAGTAATATGCTCAAAGTCCTAAAAGTCCTCTGTCAGAAATAAAGAAGCCAAGACCCTGTTAGCACTAGATCTCTAGCTCTTAATCCCAGCTCTCCTAGCCATACTCATTAAATGTCAATTATCTTGCTAAGAGAGAATTTATGAAGAGTATGTAGGTGTAATTACATCTCCACACAGAGCTATGTCATTTTTTCCTGGAAATATTAACTAACTTAAAAATGAGAAAGAAAGAATTGAAGTTTACAGGATAATCCCTGGCCTGGTAAAAGATAAGGATATGGTGAGTTAGGGTCTGATTAATAATACTAAACTCTCACCTTAATTCCCATGAAAAATGATTACAGAATATGGACTCCCTTCTGACAAAATTGCTAATTCCCCTTTGTCTTCATGTTAGGTATGCTTGCTCATCACTGGTGTAGCTGATTAACTGGTTTCTGGCCTTCTCATTCGAGGGAAGATTTCTTTCCATAAAACCGAGAGGTGATAACTATGCAAGATCTATTTAAATAGACTGGCTCCTAAAAGGAAAGAGGCTGAGGCAAGCATGATCAGTTTCTTCTCTTAAATTCAAAGATAATTCACTCTTCTTTCTCAAGTAAAAATGTATGAAGAATGGAGAGAGGACCAGACCTGTTAGTTCAGTAGAAGGCCCTACATGGAGACAGAATGATTAGAAAGCAGTGTTCTTCCCCATCTCCACCTTCTCACATTTTGAGCTCAGATAAAATAATGGAAGTGTGTCGCTTATTGGAGAAGGAAGTAAGTCATACTTGAAATGTGGATTGAGAAAAAAGCATGAATTTGAGGGCCTGGAAGTCTCTGATAGTGGCGGGTTGTGTGTGTGTGTGTGGGGGGGGGGGGGGTTGAGAGGGGAGGGTGTGTTAAATAGGGATATATTTGTAGGAAAACCAGAGGTGAGAGGTGGTGATGGAGATATGTCTAGAATTGATAACAAGGAGAGATAAGCTTCATCTTGTGGGCTGACCCCAGATGATTGGTATGGGCACTTAAAATATTACCTTGAGAGAATTACAAAGCCATGTTATGATGTTTAAAACAATGCTAACACATTTTTTTGGTCAAGCGCAGTTATGGAATAAGTATGTAGAGGTTTGTATGCTGAATACGTGCTATTCAGTGTAAAAGCAGGAGTAAAGTTTGAAGTGAAATGAAAATGAATATTTTTGGTAAAAGGAGGAATAAAAATATCATTGGTTATTAACGACATTCATTTTAATATTTTTCCCCAGAATATTTTCAAAAATAGAGTGGAAAATATCATTTTGAAACCAAAGACAAAATCCATAGTACTAGTAAATGCATAGGGCATTTTAATTAACAAATAAATTTTTTTTCCAGATGTATAAGACTGGCCAAAAACCATGAAGAGGCACTAGGACAATACAGACGTTTTTCACTTTTTGCCCCTGAGATAGAATGTACTATTGTCAAAATATATTTACTGCCCCTTCCAACTGATTCCTGCTTACTGGAGACTTACAGTTCATTTTCTAATATGACTGGATTTATGTATTTAATTATGAATGAAAACATTGTCATGTGCTTCTGCTCCTGTGTATGTCACTCTTCCAGGAGACGTGGCCCAAATAGGGACACCATCTTCAGTAGGGTCAGAAAGAAAGACGCAAGAAAGTTGAGTCACAATTGTAGCACGACACCACAGTTGTCACTTTTAAGTCAGTTGTTTGTTACTTCAGTCTTACTTGGATTTAGCTAACAGACAGTGCCAATACCTGAGTTTGAGAAGTTTGAATGTTACTATTTCCTACAAACAGAGAAACAGAATGTAGTTAAATTGATTATAACTCATGCTTTGATATAAGTGTTGTAAAGATAACTAATGCTAATGAGAACTAAAATATTCATTCTTCAGTGACCATGAGGAGTCTAATTCTAGTCATTACGTGGCTAATAATATTAATGTGGAGAGTTAAGCCAAAGAACCTATTAAGCATATTGAAAATTCAGCAATAGTTCCTAAATTGAATAGCATAATGTGCTAATTCATCAAGAGTCTCATTGTAGTAAGTTAATTAAGCATTCTTTCATTTAAAATACACACAATTGTGTTTACTCTTACATTTTCTGAAGCATAATGCAAATGAACTTTAATGCAGCAAGATCTAATAAATTACTTTAGAAGTGTTTCTTTGCTTTTCACACCTAACAGATGCTTCAGTTTAGAAATGTCCATTATACTCAAAAGAAAGAATTGTCATTCATGAATAAAGCATGCTTAAAATTTATACAATTCTTAGTTGGTCCCCAAATCACACTACATGTTCCTCTTCAAAACACAAAAGAAAGTGGAAGAAAGCCATGAAGTACATACATAAGTGGAAATAATGGAAGAAATAGAAAAAAAAACATGAGGTAGAAAAACAAAGCAAACACAAAAGCAATAGAATTAAGTTAAACTTTTCTTCATTCCATAATGCTTGGCTTAATGGCTTCTTTGTTGAATATTTTAAAGGAGTTTATTTTAAAGGACTACTTAAATTACCTTTTCCAGTTGATCCCCAACCCATATTTAAGTCATATAAGGACGGGAGTCTATGCAGAGTACCCAGGCTTTTTCTAGAAAAAGAGACATTTTCTACAAGTATGATTGTCTTGTAACATAGAATTTTATGTCTATTTTTAATGTTTTTGTATTATATTTCATTTTTGCTTGTGTGTTTATTTTTTAACTAGATTGCACATCTAGACCATGACAGGAAATGCTTCATATATATGATTATGTTATCAATGTTTAGCACATGTCAGAGATTTATTAAAGGTTTCTAAAAACTATCTAACATTTCTCCGCTTTGCTAAGCATAAAGGTTTTAAGATTCATTTGACTTTATTTTGTTTTGCTTGTGACAACTTTGGATGAGTTTGAAATGGTAAATAAGTCAGTAATTAAATATTTCAAACTGTCAAGTATATGTCTATAATTATTTATAAATTTTCAATGTAAATATAAAAAGCCTCAAGTATATTTTCATAGATTGCTTTTCCTCTGATCAATATATTTGATTAATCTTATCACTGGTATATTCTCATTTTCAATTCATTATTCCATAAACTAGCTTCAAATCTTTTAAAGGAAACTGACTAGGAGTTTTTAACAAATAGTTGCATTGGATAAGACATTTGTGTTTGCTAATTTGTATACTTGCTAATTTTTCATGGAGGAAATAAAATCACCATTTTTTTAAAGAGAGAAAATATTTTTGTATGAAAAAATAGAAAACTTGCCCAGCCAATATTGCTCAATGGTGGAGCATTGGTCTATGAACTAGGAGGCCACATTTTGATTCCTGGTTGGGGCACATGCCTGAATTGTGGGCTCAATACTCAGTAAGGGAGTGCAGGAGGCAGCCCATAAATGATTCTCTGTCATCATTGATGTTTCTATCTCTTCTTGTCCCTTTCTCTCTGAAATAAATAAAAATATATATGTTTAAAAATACAAAACTTACATATTTTCTTTTCTTCCTAACACTAATGCATAGATCTTTTAAGTCTTTTAAATCAACAGTAACAATAGAAAATTGAAATATTTATGTATTACCATATTTAAATATCTGTCATCAGGCAATGTAATGTGAATATCATAAATATGTGCCACAGAAACACCTTACATGAGAATCTTGTAAAGGATATTATTCAAGGAGCTAAATACATAACTGCTGGTTTCTCATAGTGTAAAGACAAAATAACCAATTTTGAGAATTGTGGGATGATTGAACATGGTGATGTATAAAGAATTTTCATGATATGCTTAGTAAATCATAAAAATCATTCTAAATAAAGCTCAGAATAATTAAATAAGAAATATTCTTGAAATGATCCCATGGCGGCCTGACATGAGCAATTATAGACTATTTAATAAGTTTTTATTTGAAATATTTGGAAAATAGGCCCTGGAAAAAGCTTGAGACATGAACAAAGATGGAGGAATGTCTCCAGATCCTTAATAATTCTGATTATATGGTAGATAAGATCAAATGAGCAAGGTGGAGAAGTAAAGTTTTCCTATCTTTAAAGACATTTCACAACACACTCACACACAGACAACCTATATTTATGCATATACAAATATACAAACAGCACCATACACAAATGTTATGTGTAGATAAATGTACATATGCACATATACTAGTACACATATGGATCTGTTTATTTGAATGTGCAAGTAAAAATATACATGTGTTTATGCATATATGAGTGTCCAAATACACATGGCATGTATATTTATGTGTATGACCTCTAAGTTGAGCAAATATCCTGAGTAATAAAAGATCAAAGCAACATATGGATTCTGTGACATATTGCTATTTTGACCCACTTTCCCAATTTAAATACCTTTTTCCAAGGGGTATTTTCAAGTAAATTAACAGCTTTATTATAGAACTTTGCCATACTTTAAGATATTCCACTGCACAAATATAACATTTTAAATTTAGTAAAGTGTCTAAACTCTTCTTTAATTTGTTCATATCCTCCCTTGTCTTTGGAGTGACATTTTTCACTGTCTTCTGTTGCACTCATTGTTTTTTTATAATCACAATTTACTAGATGTTTAAAATACTGATATTTAGTATTCAAGTTGAAGAACATGATTAAATATTTTAAACTGATACTGAAAATTGTGGATCTACAATTTAAAAGGCTTACTATCAAAAACTTCAGTATATTTTTGTACCTTGATCTGATTTTAAATATATCTTTTTTTTTTCAATTGACTTTTTAGAGTGAGAGGAAGGGAAAGGGAGAGAAACATCGATGTGAGCGGGAAACCTTGCCTCTTACATGCTCCCGACTGGGAATGGAGCTCACAATCTGGATATATGTCCTGATAATAATCCAGCCAGCAACACTTCAGGGCATGAGAAGACACCCAAACAACTGAGACATACTTGCCAGGGCTGATATTTCATTTTGTTGTTGTTAATCCTCACCTGAGGATATTTTTCCATTGCTTTTTTAGAGAGAGTGGGAGGAAAGCGGAGAGACAGAGAAAGGGAAAACCATCCATGTGAGAGAGACACACACAATGATTGGTTGCCTCTAGCATATGCCCCTATCCGGGTGGGGTTCAAGCCTACAACTGAGGTACATGCCCTTGACCAGAATCTATCCCAGAACCCTTCAGTCTGTGGGTAGAGACTCTTTACTACTGAGCCAAACTGGCTAGGGCTTGTCTGATTTTAAATATATCTTTTGAAAGGCTCACACATTTCTAAAAATGAATTAATGATGAACAACATAAAGAGAACATCTTACTACCATGTTGAAGTACAGTTTAACATTCAACGTTAGCTTTGTAATAATAACTTGTATTTTAGTAACTTTAATTACAAATTGACTTTGTACTATAACTTATTGCAAATTATTTCTATGTTTGGTGTCTTTATTGGAACTTTTTTAAGAAACAAGCTTTTTCCTATTATACTTTTAATTTTTATTATAAAATCTAATTTTATCTTTATTTTTTAATTTCTTTATTGATTAAGGTATTACATATGTGTCCTCATCACCCATCACCCCTTCCAACCCCCCCTTCCATCACCAATTATGCTCTCACTACCCTGGTGTCCTTGTCCATTGATTAGGCTTGTGTGCATGCATACAAGTCCTTTGGTTGATCTCTTCCCCTTACCCCCACCCTCCCCTACCATCCCTCTGAGGTTTGACAGTCAATGCTTCTCTGTCTCTGGATCTGTTTGTGTTCATCAGTTTATATTGTTCATTATATTCCATAAATGAGTGAGATCATGTGATACTTATCTTTCTTTGACTGGCTTATTTCACTTAGCACAATGCTCTCCAGTTCCATCCAAACTCTAGTTTGAAGAAGCCACCTTTTCCTCCTTTTCTTCTTCTTCCTCTTCTTAAAGAATACCTTTCAGCATTTCATATAATACTGGTTTGGTGTTGATGAACTCATTTAGCTTCTTCTTATCCTTGAAGTTCTTTATCGGACCTTCAATTCTGAATTGGTTGTAGGTTCTTGATGTTCATCACTTTGACAATTTCTTGCCACTCCCATCTGGCCTGCATCGTTTCTGTTGAGAAATCAGCTGACAATTGTATGGGTGCTCCCTTGTAGGTAATGAAATGTTTTTCTCTTGCTGCTTTTAATATTCTCTCTTTGTCTGTTGTTCTTGGCATTTTACTTGTGATGTGTCTCGGTGTGGTCCTCTTTGGATTTCTGTGCACTTCCTAACTTGTAAGTCTATTTCTTTCACCAGGTGGGGGAAGTTTTTTGTCATTATTTCTTCAAATATGTTTTTAGTATCTTGCTCTCTCTCTTCTGGCACCCCCATAATTCTGATGTTGGTATGCTTGAAGTTATCCCAGAGGATTCTTACACTCTCCTCAAATTTTTGAAATCTTTTTTTCTTTTCCAGTCGAGTGTTTTTGGCCTCTTGGTATTTCAAATCTTTGACTTGATTCTTGTGTTCCTCTAATCTGCTGTCTGGTTTCTGTAAAACGTTTTTTTTATTTCAGTCAGTGTATGTTTAATTTCTAGTTGGTCCTATTTCATATCCTCAAGGGTCTCGCTCATATCCTCAAGGGTCTCACTAAACTTATTGGCCTTTTCTAGGAATCTCTTGAAAAACCTTATAAACGTGGTTTTGAACTCTATATCCAGTGGTTTGTTTTCCTCCATTTCTTTCATTTGTGATCTGTTTCTTTCTCTCTGCATTTTCACTGCTTCCCTGTGCTTGATATCTCCGCTTCCCCTGTTACTTTAGGTGCACACTCTTGATGCACCCCTTTTTGGACTGTGTTTACAGCCTTGTTGCAGATAAGTCTTGATTATTGTTGGTATCACTGGGAGGAATTGACCTCCAGGCCAGCTGGCTGTGAGGATGAGCTCTTTCTCTGCTGGGAGACAGCCTTATGCAACAAGACTTGCAAATTTGCCAAAGCCTCAGTGCTCAGCTTGGATGGGGTGGAGATTCTGGGTGGGGCAGAGTTTCAAGTTGGAGCTCACTGAGCGCACTTGCACGAGTGCCCTGGAGCTCTGCCTTAGCCTATTCTCCTCGAGACTCTGTCTCACAGTCCATATTCTCCCCATAAGGGCCTGGGTTCCCTGGGTTTTGAGTGCAATCTGAACTGGGTTCAGTGCAGCCTGGAGTTTCTGTCTCCTTTCCAACAGTGCACCCCGCCAGGCATTCAGATGGTCCATCCTCTCCAGCTCTGTGCACATGTGAGTCTCCATACCTTAGGCTTTGCTATGGCTCTGATTATTCATGTGCATTTCTGTTTCCCTCTAGTTCTAGAATTTCCAGTCAGCCAGCCCTCCTGTGGTTCTGGATGATGTCCGCCTTGTCCCTCAAGTTCTATTCTTGAAATTGTTGTGTCGGGCAGCAACCTAGGTGTTTACCTATGCTGCTATCTTGGTTTCTCCTCTAATTATATCTTTAATATTGAACTTTTAATTCTGAAGTTATAGCCACCAGTAATTTTTGGTGCTTCACTTTGAGAAATAATTCTTTAAAAGCTTTGTTTCAATTTTATCAATCCATTACCAAAAAAGAAACATCAGACCACTCTTGCAATTAACCTGATTTTCTCTTTGGAGAATCTGATGCTACCAATAAAATAAATAAATAAATTAATTAATTAATTAATTAATTAAAAAAACTGGCATTTTATCTGTTTGTAATTTCTTCTTCTGTAATGAAAGCCAACAGATTAGAAGTCATATGTGCAGTGAAATACTTGGATTTGAAAATAAACAAAAATAATTTAAAAGAAGGGCACTTTATTTAAATAAACAGTCTGATTTCATGGAACAATATTTTAAATCCACCTTCTATAGCTGCATATGTATAATAAGCTTTGAAGAAACCAGCCTTCTTTTTCTTTATTAAACATTTTTAATGTTGATATTATTGTAGATGTCCCTCTTTGCCCACTTCCATCCACTCCCCTCCCCTCTCCCTTGGCTTTCTACAAACTATTGTCTGTAACCATGAGGTATATGTTTTTAGCCAGTCTTCTTAGTTAACTACAAATTTTAAAGAAAACGCTGATGCTTCTTTAGCATACTTGTCTCTTCCGATTGTGTTCAGTCAATGATATTACCAAGTTCCATATTGTGCATGAAATCAACTTTCTTGGAAAATGCACATTTAGTACTTGCATTTTGTCATTAAACACTTTTGTTTTTAGTTCACTGATGCAAAAAAAATATTTAAAAAAAATTAGCCTTGCAGCATAGTACATAAAGCACTATAACAAAAAAAAAAAATTCAAATTAATTCTATTTGGTCCCTGACACTAGTTTTTAGTTTAATTTCCTGCACAAATTTGTTGTACAGTTGAGTTATAATTCACATATCTCCTTCACAGCCTAGAGACTGAAGGCCAGGTCCACTGGTGCACCAAAGAGGGTAGGGGTCAGTAGTAAAAGTGATCAGCCCTGGTAGTGTGGAGCATTTATTACCACCATTGTTTAAAATTGCTGGGTCACAATGGCATTAAAAAGTAGAAAGACAGACTGATTTTTAATCAGCTTTATTATCCTATCTAATAAAAGATTAATATGCAAATTAACCTTGTCTCCATTACACCCACAAGCCAATCAGGAGTGACTATGCAAATTGACCCCAACCAAGATGCCTGTGGCAACAGAACAAGCAGGAGGGAGGCTTGGGTTTCCCTGGCAATGGAGGAAGCCAAATTTTCCTATCACCCTCAGGGGCCCAGGCCTCCAAAGGGCTACAAAGGCTACAAAGTTTCAATTACAGAAGATAAATAAATCCCAACAGAAATGGCTGCCACCACAGAGCGAGCAAGAGGTGTGGCTCCACTCCAGGCTACAAAGTTTCAATTGTAGAAGACAAATAAATCCCATATACCAGGACCTCTGCTTGAGTCACCAGGGGGCATAGCCAGCCTGAAAACCACCGCAGGCCCTTCACCCAGGCTACCCCATGCCCCAAGGGAACTCCCACCATGATAAAAGACACCCTTCAGGGCAAACCAGCTGGCCCCCACCTATGCATCAGGCTTCTATCCTATCAAATAAAAAAATAATATGCAGATTGACCATCACTCCAACACACAAGATGGCTGCCTACCATGTGATCAAAGATCCTGCCCACCCATGTGGACAAAAATGGCCACTACAAGAAAGCCAGTAGGGGAGGGCAGTTAGGGATGACCAGGCCTGCAAGGGAGGAAAGTTAGGGGCAAACCGGCTGGCAGGGAAGCAGTTAGGCATCGATTAGGTTATCAGGGGAGTGGTTAGTGGGTGATCAGGCTGGCAGGCAAAAGCAGGGGCAATCAGAAAGGCAGCCAGGAGAGCAGTTGGGATCCAGGAGTCCTGGATTGTTAGAAGGATGTCCAACTGCCCATTTAGGCCTGATCCAGTGGGACATTCATCTCACAATCCAGGACTGCTGTCTCCCAACCGCTCACCGGCCTGCCTCCCAGTGGGATCGGGCCTAAACAGGTAGTTGGACATCCCTCAAGGAATCCCAGTTTGGAGAGGGTGCAAGCTGGGCTGAGGGACACCCCACCCCCATGCACAAATTTCACACACTGGGCCTCTAGTTTTTTATAAAGTCTCTGTTGACAATGCATTCCTTTATTGCCTGCACCAGGAACAATCCACATCTTTCTCCTCTCACTACCATTTTATGATAACTCCCTGCTTTTTACACATTGGCATACTGACCACAGCACAGGTAGAGGCAGCAACTAGTAGGTGACAATGTGCAGATGTATTAAATGAAGACTACTCCTGTGGAAGGGGTTACCATTTCATGGCTGCTGCTCTTGGAAAACTGCATATACTGTATTTAGGACAATGGTACTTGTTAAGGTGTATTTGGGTAAAAGGCTGAGCAAAGAGATATATGTTTTTGCTGGTATGGTGGCCTTCAGTCAACAAAAATAAAAACTCTACTCACTACTCCTGCACTGCACTGTTTCTACATAGAGTCATAGCATAGGTTGGAAATACAACATAGGTAAGTGGTCGGCAAACTCATTAGTCAACAGAGCGGCAAACCGAGGCTCGCAAGACGCAGTTTGCCAACAATTGGCATAGGCAAAACCACTCTAGACTTTCAATGTGATTCTTAAAAAGATTAATTTTCAAAAAAATCCATGAAAAATATAAATAAGACAATACTTTGAGACTGCATTCTGATTTTAAAAATTGAGGATCCTTGAGCATGACCTCAGTGAGACCCTGAGCTTGAAGAGTATAAGGCACCAAGTAGTCAGGGTCCCTAGTATGAATAAGAACAGTTACTTTTCTGAAAACTGGTAAGATCCCTGAGAAAAATTGTGTGATGGTGAACTTGTGATTCTATTAGACTACACTCAACAAGAAGACATAAGACTTAGCCATTGGCTAGCACTGAGCTCCATTCCAGCCAACACATTCTGAACTGACAGACAAAGACTTGGTTAAATCAACCACTGATGTTCTATTGTGCAGCTTTGGGGCTTTTGCCTTTAAAAGCCTCAGGCTTGCTTTGGTCACAGAAACTGTGATCTAAAGTCTCTCTCTTTCACCTGTCTATAAGCCCTATTTATTTATCATCTATCTCCCTATCAATATATATTCTGCTTTAAACACATTTTCTCTGAGTTATTCTTTGACAATTAGGCACCATTTCACTGATCCCAATACATTGTTTTGGGATTATGTTTTTCTGTCTTTTTAGTTGTTGTTTTGCAAAGCATAAATCAGAGCTGTCCTAGTCAAATCAGAACACATGGTCACCTTAGAGCCAGCAATGTGAGTTCTTCAATGCAGTCCATCTTCTACTTAAGTTGTGCATTCTGACAATGCCAGAACATTCTCATTTGGTGACTGAGAATTAATCAACTCCAAATTGGTCTTTTGGAAGACCAATTGGTACCCTAAAAATCATATATCAAGGATTTGAAATAATTTATTTTGTTGACTTTTGAGAAAGCCTAACTATAAATAAGACATATATCTTTGTTCATGTTGGGAGAAAATCAGAAAGATGAGTTAACACAAAATACTGACTGAAATAACTGTTTATTTCTTCTCTCAAAGTCCTCTTTCCTCCCAATTGCTATCAATTGTTTAAATCTTCAGTTCCACTTCATTCTTAATTTACTTATCTGTTCTGACTTTTGTTTTAGTCTAGTAGCCCTCAGTCAATTAGCAGAGGGAATAAAGCTTAGACCTTTAATTCAGCTGCTCCAGGGATTTTCTATCCATTTCAATAGCAAGTGCATCTTCATTAGTATTTATTTCTAGCAGGAGAAAGACAAAATCTATATTGATGCTAGAAAGCAAGTTATAGCCTGAATTAAAGGAATTGAATACCAACATTGAAAGGTGTAAACAAGTATAAAATGACATTATTTAAGGAATTAGGCCTTGAAAAGTAGAATTAAAACAGGTATGTAGGTCAATGTCAGCCAAAAAAACTTCTTAATGATGATTATTTCTTAATGGTGATGAGTATATATATAACACTATCTCCAGGAAAGAAAGGAATTTATCATTTACAAGTTCTGCAGCTGAACAAGATAAAGGATAAACCAATAAACTACTAAAATGACTAAACAATATCCTTTTGGGATTAATATGCACTGGCAAATAGGTAAGATGAAATAGTCTCAAAAAATGAAAAATACACTTATGACACTTTTTCCTATGCTATAATTATAGCTGTAAAATGAAATTGCCATTCACTTTTTTGAATGGTAATAAAACATATCTAACTAAAATTACTTCTTTAACCATATTTAAATGAAAAACTCATGCAGTTGTTTTTTCTTGGAGTATCTGCCTAATAGGTATAGTTATCCTAAATGTTTTTACTTACAGGATTGGGGGGAAATAGTTTTACTGTTGTGACTATGCAACAGTATCATTATTTACTAATTATTGTATTAGTTATTAATTATTCCATTATTTTACATATTAACAATGTAAACCTACTTTTGCCCCACCCTGTGTTTAACACTACTAGTTTCCACATTTTCAGCTAAGATACCAAACACTGAAAAGCCACCACATTTGCAGGAAGGAGACCTGGAAGTCTTGATTTGTGTCAGTTAGCTTTGGCTGACATGGCTCAGTTGGTTGAGTGTCATCCCGTGTACCAAAAGATCAGGGTGTTACCTAAGTTATAGGTTCCATGCCCAGTTGGAGTATACACTGGAGGCAACTGATCACCTTTCTCACTCACATTGATGTTTCTCTCTCTCTCCCTCCCCCTTCCTCTCTCTCTAAAATCAATAATTTTATTAAAAAACAAAATAAAATAAAAAACAAAATAAAATAAAAAGTACATAAATTAAAATGTAATCCATATCAATCATTAATATTCAGTCGCAGGAAAAGTAGTACCATCTACAAATTATTTTTAATATATAAAATAGTAATAAAACAGTAATAAGATTTCCAGCAGCTTGTTGTTCTCAGCTAAAGCATTTTAATTATGTTCTTTGACTACGAACAATAAGAAATTTTCAGGGTCATGATATAAAATGAGGTTATTTTCTTTCTAGTAGAAAAAGCTTTTTGAGAATCAAGGCTAGAGCTAGGCGGGGACAGAGCAACATATAATTTCACAGAATTCTATTATCCCTTTGACACTTAGGGAAAAATATACTAGAAATGGTTTCTTGCCAAAGAGAGCACATATGCATCCCGAGACTTTGTTTTGAAAAATACCTTTGATTAGATTGAGACCAGTGTTCTCAAGAAACATCCATGCCAACTATGCAGTCAGAATGTTTTCCCTCGCACAGATGTGTCAGCTAAGGGTGAAAAACAACAACCCAAAACAGAAAACATGTGGACTTTATATTTATTTTGTGAGATAGTTTATCATTGAAGAGTTTATATCACCTTTAGTAGAAAATACTAAATGGTAAATCCTACTGGGTTTGGCTCAGTGGATAGAGTGTCAGCCTGTGACTGAAGGACCCTGGGTTTGATTCAGATCAAGGGCACATGCCTGTCTTACAGGCTTCATCCTTAGAAGGGCAACATGCAGGAGACAGCCGATCAAGCATTCTCCTTCATCATTGATGTTTCTATTTCTCTCTCCTCCTTCCTCTCTGAAATCAATAAAGATATCTTTAAAAAATATTTTAGTCAGCTAAGAAAGATTATTTCAGCTTTATGTGTGACTTTTCATAACGGGTTTCAATAGCTACATCTGAAAGATGATTTAGTGAAAAGAAGCTTACTGCTCAAAACATGTTTTAACATAACAACTAAAATCAATAATTGAGTGAGCTAATTATTGTTATTCAGAAAATGCTTCTGGAAATTTACAAATGTGAACAACAGCAACAAACCCAAAACTGAAACTGAGATCTTCTAGTAAATGGCACCATGTTGACTAGGGCTGACCACATATCGAAAATGTCTCTTCCATGTTCCTAACTATTATTTCAATTTACAAGTAAAACAATATTATGCTGAATATGCAAAAAATATTAATGTAAAATAACTTTTTGTTGAAGTAGAAATTTTCGTATGAAATTAAGATTGATTGAAAACTGGAAGGTCAATCAGCCTATGATATTAATTTCCTAACTTTATTTATTAGACATGGATTTAAGCATTCATATGATACTATCTATATATCCTATCTAATAAAAGAGTAATATGTAAATTGACCATACCTCTGCCACACCTACAAGCCATGCCTACCAGCCAGTCAGGAGCCAGTATGCAAATAAACCCAACCAAGATAGCTGCAGCTACAGAGAGCAGGAGGGAGGCTTGGGTTTCCCAGGCAATGGAGGAAGCCAAGCTTTCTGCTTTCCCTTACTGGCTCAAGCCTCCACTCAATGCTACAAGGTTTCAATGATAGAAGATAAATAAATCCCACCAAAATGACAACAGCCACAGAGCTGGAGAGAAGATAAGGCTTGAGTTGCACCTGGAGATAGAGGAAGCCAAGCTTTCCACCTGCCCTTGTGGGCCCTGGACTCAGTTTAAGACTACAAAATTTCCATTACAGAAGATAAATAAACCCAACAGAAATGGCTACTACTATGGAGGAAGCAGATGGCTTGGCTCTGCTCCAGGCTACAAAGTTTCAATTATAGAAAATAAATAAATCCCAGATCCCAGGGCCTCTACTTGGGTCACTGGAGGGCGTGGCCAATTTGAAAACATCCACAGGCCCCTTGCCCAGGCCGCCCCACTCCCCAAGGAAACACCCATCCTGATCCACGACACCCTTTAGGGCAAACCAGCCAGCCTCCACCTGTGCACCAGACCTCTATCCTATCTAATAAAAGAGTAATATGCAGATAGACCCTCATTCCAATACACAAGATGGCTGCCCTCATGTGGTCAAAGATCCTGCCCCCATGTGGACACAAGATGGCCACTACAAGATGGCCAGCAGGGGAGAACATTTGGCAGGGATCAGGCCTGCAGGGAGGGCAGTTAGGCTTGACCAGGCCAGCAAAAGAGGGAAGTTGGGGGTGACTGGGCTTATAGGGAAGGGCAGTTGAAAGGGACTCAGGCCTTCAAGGGAGATCATTATGGGGGACCAGGCCTGCAGGGGAGGGCAGTTAAGGGCAAACAGACAGGCAGGGGAGTGGTTAGAGGGTGATAAGGCTGGCAGGCAGAAGAAGTGAGGGGCAATCAGGAAGGCAGGCAGGTAAGCAGTTGGGAGCCAGCAGTCCTGGATTGTGAGAGGGATGTCCAACTGTCTGTTTAGCCTGATCCTTCCAGGGAGGGTGCAGGCTGGGCTGAGGGACACTCCCCCCCCATGCATGAATTTCATGCACTTGGGCCTCTAGTATATATATAATACTAGTGACCTTAACATGTTAACGACCAGAATGACTGGTCGCTATGATGCCCACTGAGATCAGCAACCAGCAAACCTGACTAATAGGATGTGTGAAACTAGTGGCTAACCTCCCTCAGCCTCTCTCCACTTCTGGCTCCTCCCCCAGTGTGCCCCCAGCATCTGATCAGCCTACAACCACACCCCAACCAGTCCCACCTCTGATTGCCCCCCTAATACCAATAGGGGGCTGGGCTCGACCAGACAACTCCCCGAGGTCCCTCCCCACAGCTGGCCCAGTCCTGATCAAGCCCTAATCAGGGCAGGCTGGCCAGTCAACCTCCCGCTGTCTTCTCCTCCCAACAGGCCTGGCCCTGATCCACCCCAATTTGGGACAGGCTGGCCAGACCCTCCTCTTCCCAAGCACTGGGCCTCTAGTCCTATATAATAAAAGCATAGTATGAAAATTTCCCCCTTGATCAGAGTTCTTCCAGGAGTTCAACCAGGGAGCAGGCCAACCAGTGGAAGGGAGGGAGGGCCCCAGTCGGCAGCTGGCAGCCAGCAGCCACTAGGAACCTTACCAGTGCACAAATTTCATGCACTGGGCTTCTAGTGTGATTATAAGAACCATCTTATTAAAGTAGGTTC